>OX442353.1:32174485-32204485 GCA_949357725.1 Hyperoplus immaculatus | reverse complement strand
GACAGAGGCACCGTGTCCTCCTCGTTGACCTGCCTCTCCACGTCTGTCTTCAGCACGGGACGCTGGTTGTCGGGGAACGCCATGGAGAACAAGGCCTCTGGGTCACACACAAACTTATAGACGTATCTCTCTCCCGCAACCTGGAAAAGGCAGAGAGAGATGGTTATGGTGGGTATAAAGGTTGGATATCAATTTAGCAATCAAAAAAGGAACACATTATCTCTTTGATAACCTAATTTCTGTACCTAAAACCTAGGTACACACACATCTATCTATTATAAAGAGAGTGGAGAAAAGCATGGCGGTTATGGTGTGTATAAAAGGATGGATATCAATTTGTCAGTACAAGGCAAAACACATTTCCTAATTTGTTCAACCTAATATTCCAACACAAATCTCTTTCCTCTCTTTACATTTTATTGTTAAGCCTAATTTTAAAAAAAAATCAATCTCTTGTCGCTCCAGTCAAAAATGTGGAAAGGGCTCTGAATGATATTTCTTTTTAACAATAAACAAGGGTTGCGTTCCGAATCGCATACTTTCTACTATATAGTATGAGGAATAAAGATTTAGGATGTCTACTAGATCCGTCCAAGATTTTTAGTGTTGAAAACAGCATGCTATTTGGGGCGATTCCGACCCACAATCCAGTGCGTACCAGAAGTGACGTCACATCGACGGTGCTTCCGTATGAAAACAACCGGGGATGAGACGGATATAAAAGCAAGAGGCAAGATCAAGGCGCAATGTTATGATGAAATAAGAGAATAAAGTATGTCCCAATAGCAGTAGCGGCGCCAGGATTTTGATTATGGGTGGGCCTTCAGAAAACTGGATGGGCCAGTTAAAATAAGACAAAAAAAAAAAAAAAAACACATCGTCATCATCGTCATCTCCGTTTCAGCACTTTTCTGCGGCGCTGAGGACAGCGACTAATACCTATGTGGCTCTTCCGTCGCTGTCCTCAGCTCAACTAACTTCATATCTCTCTTGAACGTTCAATGCACAAAAAGACTGTAACGGAATTATATCTTTGGAGGGTGAGGGTCTGTTTCTCTCTCCATTTATTCTTAATTCATTCTATTCTTATTAAGATCAGAAACACATATGAAATAACATGGAAAAAACTCAAAAACAGCAGGGAAACGGTCCCAAATGAATTTTGCTGTAGCGTATTTCTCCAGACGGGAATTTGGAGTACCACCTGCCAGAAAAACTCCTAGCTTTCCCTGATATGTGTGTGGCTGGGAAGGTACGGAGTTTGTGCTGGCTTGCGGGCTCATCTATTGATGACAGGTCTAGCGGAGGTTGCTGGAGAACGGCGTTTGTTCTATGCTGCTGAACCCTGTCTCCTATAACACATAAAGCGCTATCATAAGTTAACTTACTGCCAATATTATTTTTCCCTCCAGAAAATGTACATACAGACAGCCAGACACTAACGTTAATGCAACCTGATATCAGAAATCCCACTGATGTCTGTGAGATCAGATTGCATTCACGTTAAGTTAGACTGTTAGGCTACTTGCCTTGCTGCCGGTGTGAGGGGGTGACTACGGGAGGTGATGGGGGGAGAGCTGCCGAACTGGATGGTAACTCATTTGAAGAGGCAGGAGTTTCCTCCTCTTGCTCCTCGGAGTGTTTCTTAGTAAATTTAAAAGAAAATAAACTGCTTTGCTTGGCCATTGTCATAGATTTTGTCATAAAGCATCGTAAAGCTTGCCAAATCGCTCTGCTTGTCCGGCGTCTCCCTCTTAGTTACCGTTGCTAACTCATGATTGGTCAGAGGCGGCTCTGAGGCGGGAGTCCGGGACTCAGCCTGGCGGCAGGCGCCACACGTAGGGTAGAAGCCGCTGGTTGGCTGAGAAGCTTTCATTCAAAGCTTTCCTCGGGATGCTTATTGGATGAACAGCTAGGATGGGTGGGCCCAGCCTAAAATGGGTGGGCCTGGGCCCACCCGGGCCCATTAGTAGCGCCGCGGCTGCCCAATAGTATGCCTACTGCATCCTAACTAGATTCTTTTTATCGTCGGATGTAGTATGTAGAATAGAAAGAAAGAGTATGCGATTCGGAACGCAGCCCGAGTCTCCTCATTGTTGACTTGCCCCACTTCCTTATATAATCTTCCCTGTGGAGGTGAGTTAGCACCTGATGTCCCTCCACTAACACAGGTGCTGTCAATCAGGCTTTGATTGAGTAAACCAGCTCCTAACGTTTCATCTCAAAATGGTTAATTATTTCTATAACATGGATTTATACTGTATTAGTTAAGATACATGTAAGCTGCAACTGCTAGTTTTATTTTATTTAAATTTTATTTTGCTTCTTTATGTCACTGTCTGTTTATGTATTGTGGTCTCGTATCACTTTGTGGTTCCCTGTATTGTCTCACATAAAAAAAAAAAAAAATTAAAAAAAGATCCATGTGAGCAAAGCAGAACTCCAATTTTGATCTACTTTAACATGGCAGAACCTTGGTTACTTTTTATTGTTGACATACAGCTCGGGAAAAAAAATCAAGAGACCATTTTGGATTTTTCTTCAATCTTCATCTCTACATAACTTATTAAAAAATGCTCTTGATCGCAAAAAAATGATTGGAATTTGGTAGAAATGTTGTCAGTAGTTTATATTATAAAACCAAAATGTTTATTCTACTCAAACATATGCCTATAAATAGTAAAACGAGAGACACTGAACATTTGGAGTGGTCTCTTAATTATTTTTCCAGAGCTGTATATAGTATTTATAGAGTCTATTTTCTGTCTTCTGATGTGATTTCGTTTGTACCTTCTGCATGATTCCTTTCTCGTAGTAGTAGCGCAACGATCGGCTGAGCTTGTCGTAATTCATCGCCGGTCGATTTTTCTGTATCCCCCACCGACGTGCCACCTTTAAGACACACAGAGAAACAACACACAGTCAGTAAACATACACATACGTAGAAAACACACACACGCACATACACACAGGCAGGCAGGCACACACACACACACACACACACGGAAACACACACGCACACACACACACACACACAAACAATCTCACACACACACACACACACAGTCAGTAAAAATACACATACGTATAAAACAGACACACACATGGAAATACACGCATGCACCCACACACACACACACACACACACACACACAGACATTCAAATACACACACACACTCACACATATAAACAATCTCTCTCAAACACACAAATAAACACACACATACACATACACACACACAAACACACACACAAGCGTATACCTCCGTATTTAACTAATAAGAGTGATTAGAGTGTGTGTGTCCGGGCTTTGCGAGGAGCTGACCAGGGATATGTTCATTAGGAGCCTGTCACACTCCCAGCGCAGGAGGCAGCAGATGTTAAAGCACCTGTCTACCCGACCACCCACTAACCGCACACACACACACACACACACACACACACACACACACACACACACACACACACACACACAGCCTGGACGCACAGCACTCTACACACACACACATACACACACACAAATATACAGCCCCCGAAACACACACACACACACACACACACACACACAGACACACACACACACACAGCCTGGACACACAGCACTCTACGCACACACACACACACACACACACACACACACAGCTCTACACACAGTCTCCTTTGTGGGTTATACTTAAAAACACACACACACACACACACACACACACACACACAGGTCTCTTCACACAATCTCCTTTGTGGATTTTACTCAAAGACACTCACACACACACACACACACACACACACACACACACACACAGCCTGGACACACAACGCTCTACGCACACACACACACACACACAGCGCACTACGCACACACACACACACACACACACAGCGCACTACGCACTCTCTCCTCTGTGGATTCTACTCACTGCTCTGTATCACGGTTTATTACAAGTGATTACAAGTCATGGGACGCATCATTTTACCATCAATGAGAACGCAGGGCGGCATTTAGTTTAATACTTAGCAAACAGCAATTGTTTTTAAATGTTTTCACCTTTCTAGCCATCCCTTTCAAGGTCAGGCAAAAACATTGTCTTTTCATGCGCTGGTCAATTTTGAGATATTTGGCTACTTTGCTGCCATAAAATGTTATTCTTTTTAAACCTTGACTAAACCTTGTCTGTTTGCGTCTGTATATTTTTTGCTATACAAATCAAATCAAATCAGTTTTATTTGTATAGCCCAAAATCACAAATACATTTGTCTCAGTGGTCTTTACATTCCATACAGTATGATACAATATGACACCCTGCCCTTACACCCTTAGCTCGGCTGAGAAAAAACTCCCAGTAAAAAACCTTTTACCGGGATTAAAAAAAAAATTGAAGAAATCTCAGGGAGAGTCGACAGAGTAAGGGATCCCTCTCCCAGGACGGACATACTGCAATAGATGTCATAAGTAGAGAAAATCACAAAGGAATTTGATCATTGACCAGGTGATTACATGGTAATACTAAAGTAAAGTGCGAATAGTGTGGAGGCAGGAAGACTTCAGATGCTGCCAGAGGATCCACACCATCTTTAATGGACATTATCTCAACATTAGTATTTTTCAAAACTCTGAACCACAAATCTCAACTTCTAACTGCCCATAATCATTAAATACTGATCGCTATTAAAGAATGGTCTGTTCATATGTTGTAAATTGTCTGATTTATGACACATATTCTTCTTTAAAACATGTGAAAAACTTATGTTTAAGACCTCTACAATTTGAATTTTTATAATGAAAAAAGGCTCTATCCGAAATCTGTTAATGTCTGTTCACCTATGTCTGTTTTTGTGCGACCCTGTCACCAAATAGCACACGGGACAATAGAACAGATCTGCTGCCTTTTCTCCCTGACATGCTCCACTTCCCCCGGTGAAAAGACAGTGTGTGTGTGTGTGTGTGTGTGTGTGTGTCTAGCTAACGTTAGTGTGCGGCGGCTTCCCAAAGAGTTTTGTCGTTTGGTCGTTTGGTCACCTGATGGCATGAATGGGCCCCCCTGTTCGCTGCAGCTGGCCTGTGCATCTAGACACTGTGGACCACTGCCAGGTACCCCTCTATCACACACACACACACACACACACACACACACACACACACACACACACACACACACACACACACACACACACACACACACACACTCTAACCCCCGTCTACCCACTCCATCCTTCTCCTCCTCCATCCCCGTAACAGTGAGCAACAGTGACTGAGCCCCACTGTGTGTGATGTGGGCGCCGCACGCACACACACACACACACACACACACACACACACACACACACACACACACGGCCTCTGTTCCCATTTTCAAAAGAGCCCAACCGTCAACATGGGTTATATTTTTAGGAATAAGTCCTGTGAAATATTTAGCAGAGGCAGGGTCAGCTGCTGGATAGATGTGGTAGAGAACAAAATATATTAAAATAACTATTATGGCAAAACCAGGTCTGACTGGACCACATTAAGACCACAGAGCGTGATTCTTACTGCTTTAAATATTGACTTACGACGCCCTATATTTTAAGTTTGCCTGGATATTCTGTATCACGTAACCTGTTTCACTTTCTTGTTCATACTTTCATGTCAAATCTATGAAAATCCACAATTCTACCCGGCACATATATGATTCTAATACACTGAACTACAGCTGCGACTTATGGTTATTTAGTTATTTTCACCTAATTTGTTAATTATTTTAAATTAAAATTAAAATGTCAAAAAAATGGCCATCACTTTATTCGACCAAAGCTTGTGGTGCAGTGGTTAGTGCAGCAGACTTGGGTTCGAATGAGACTCGGGTCAGTTCTCTGCATGTCTTCCCCTCTTTGCCCCATTTCATCTCTGTCTCTCTAAACTGTCTAATAAAGTGCTAAATGCCCAAAAAATTATAATAAAAAAAAAATAATTAAAAAAAAAGATAATATTTTTTTCCACACACAAACCCTCCCCCCCCCCCCCCCCCCACACACACACACACACTCCTCACCTCCTCTGGCTCTATCAGTTTGAACTCCATGCCCCGTCCGGTCCAGGCGATGAAGTGAGCGTTTCCCGGGTCGTCTAGCAGCGCCACCAGGAACTGCCACAGCTGCAGGGAGCCGCGGCGCTGGTAGGACGGGCCCTCGCGGTACATCCCAGACTCCTGCTTAATGTCACCTATAAGAGACACAGTAAAAACACATTACTATATGGGACATCCCAGACTCCTGCTTAATGTCACCTATAAGAGACACAGTAAAAACACATTACTAAATGGGTATATGGGACTTTTATCTGTAAAAAAGTCTATATTTACACTACGATATGACTTTTTTTTTAAACAATTACAGGCATACAATATCAACTTGACTGGGGCAGCTTTAAATTCAGTATTTAAAAAAAATGCATGCCCTGACTCCTGCTTAATGTCTCCTGCAAGATACACAGTAAAAACCATTACTATGGTACATGTTCCTGTCAGAGTCAGTTTTTTTCTATATGATATGAGGATATTCAACCTTTCACTATTTAAGCAATATCACATGAGAGGGAGCAATGTTGTCGCTTCGGCACTCAGCCTGCAGCCTTGTACCTAAGACCAAGTCGCACCAGCGCTGATATAGATGGTAAACGGACTTGACTTATATAGCGCTTTTTTAGCCGATTTTCTCAGCCCCGAAGCGCTTTACATTTCTTACCACATTCACCCATTCATACACACACTCATACACCGATGGCAGTAGCAGCCATGCAAGGCGCTCTCTGAACCATCGGGAGCAATTTGGGGTTTAGCGTCTTGCCCAGGGACACTTCGACATGTGGCGGGTAGGCGGGGAATCGAACCTCCGACCCTGCACTCCAGAGGCAATCTTCCTACCCTCTTCGCCACTGCCGCCCATATCCACTATGATTTATTACATCTTACTCCAAGATTAACCACAACTTTTTTTTCTTCACAGGCATATGGTATCAACCTGATTGTACATGGGACAGTTTTTAATATTTAAAAAGCATTCAGTGCACTCATCAAATGGCACTATTTATATCATATTTCTTGTTCATGTTTTTCTCTAGTTTTTATGTGCTTTGTTGTGTTTTTATGATATTAGTATTTTGCTTATGTTGTTGCACAGCCCTTTGAGACAATTTCTGTGTGTGAATTGGGCTACAATACATTTCGATTGATTGATTGATTGACTCACCTTCCACCTTTTCAGGCACCACGCAGGTATCATCGTAGAAATGCCTCACCACTTTGTCGAACATACAACCTGGAAAACAAGATAAAAAAAGTTAAATTTGTTATAAAATTCATCAAAAAATCCAACTTCACAACATCCACTATTTATAGTTATTGTTTACCTTCAGTCCTGTTAGCGTGCGCCAGATAGCCGTCTTGCCGTAAGTAGACAGAATGGCAGCTAGGCACTTCTGCTGAAAAAAAGGCCAAGAACAAGAAAATGGGAGAGTGGGTGTTAGTTTTAAAGGAGCCTGAAGCCAGCAGCATTAAGAAGAACACTGTCTCTGCGTTCCAATCCCCATACTTCCATACTACTTAGTATGCCACAAAAAGATTAAGGATGTCCCAAGACGTGATGTCAAATGCAGTATGGCCTAAAATACCTGGATGCCTTATATTAATACCCAATTGCATTTTTGCAGAATGGCGTTGCAGTGGTCGCGGGTTCAAATCTGACCCGTGGACCTTTACTGCAGGTCATCCCCCCTCTCTCTGTCTCCCCATTTCAACTCTGTACTATCGAATAAAGCTTTAAATTCCCCAAAATAATCTTTAAAAAAAAAGAAGCTTGTTCACTCAATGCACCGCTGACTCTGATTAAAAGAATATGCCTTCAAGCGCTAGGCATAGCAATATAGCTCCCAGCCACGGGCGAGCTCACTATATCACACCGCTAATACACCAAGCTCCAAGCACCTCTATATCCACTCAGAGCGAGATTTATTACCTAATAAAAGCATGACCCCTCGTTTGAAAACACAAACTAACATGATGTAAGTTGTCATAATGCGAGGGGTCGAGATACAGCGTTCTGGAATCAAAACTCCACAGACCTAAAGGTGTTGGTTTGTCTGAATTTAACAAAGGAGCAGCACGTTAGCTAACAACTAAATGTTGTTTTTGATTTGAAGAGGCAAATAAGCTAAGGTTGTTTATTGTTTAAGCATTAATAAATTATATTTTTAAGACAGAGGCACTGATACTAAGTACATTTACTAAAGTAGAGTTTCTTAAGTATGATTTATAGGTATTTTTGATATTTTACTTCATCCATTTGATACTATTTATGCTACATTTCGGAAGACAATATTTTACGTTTTCCTGAAATAAATGTATTCGACCTAAGCTACTAGCTACTTTGCACCTTAAGATTATTAATATAGTAGAATTAGACAATATATTATCATGTATTACTATGGGTTAAGCTACCAAGCAGTATCTGAATTAGTTAAAATAGCAGCAGCAACATTAGTGATGCAACATTAATGCAATAAGTAAAGTCCTGTGACAATTATAAACATTATTCTGAAATTGCATTATCTTATGCATAATCCGTTATTTTCCTTAGGGTACTTTATGTATATTTTAAGGTTGAAGTCAGGGTTTGATTCCAGGACATGTATATTTTTTTTAAAGATAATTTTTTGGCATTTTCAAGCTTTATTAGATAGTACAGAGTTGAAATGGGGAGACAGCGACAGAGAGAGAGAGGGGGGGGGGAATGACCTGCAGTAAAGGTCCACGGGTCGGATTTGAACCCGCGACCACTGCAACGAAGGCCAGAGCCAAAATGGTACGCGCCCTATCCACTACGCCACTGGAGCACCCCAGAGATGTAGTTTTACACTGTGTTATTGTAACTTTCACTCAACCAAAAATATGTGAGTTCTTCTTCCAGCACTGACTCACAAATATGTTTTATATTATTGTTACTGCAATATAAAAGCTTATTAAAAACCAAGAGGACAATATTGGTGCCTTTTTTAATATCGTTAAGGTTTCACTTTAACTTGCATTGTCCTAGATTAATCGATCTTTAGCACAGTTTATGTATCATTTTTAAACAACACATATCACATATTTAATTCCTATAATTTGAAGGATTTTCTCCAAATTTCTAAACACACATTTGTCTAGAAATAGCATTTGTACAAAGGCATGTATTCACCAGTTTACACTACAACACTTTCCGAATTGGCTCACCCATTTACTGTATATGTCAGACCCTCCCATACATAACACAGACATCACGGCCCCGGCTTGTGATAATAAAAAATAAAATAAAAAACGTTCTAAACAGGTTTTACAAAGTGAATGTTCAATAAACAGACAGAGGCCCTTCATTTAGGCCCGTAAACATTTCTCTGAACTTCATCAAAGTAATGGGCTCATGGAGGAAATTGCTGCTAATGAAATTACCAGTTCCCCTCCCATCCGCTAACACAGGCCTGCTGCAGTCAACATGCTCATAAATCCAATCTGATGATCCATCTTACACATACCGTACAGGGCAGTGGACGCTACACTGGCACGACTGCGAACACAAGTGTACCATATTTATCTAAATTTATAATATTTGTATTTGTTTTTTTGCCAAACATACCATATTTATCTTGAGTTATGATACTTAAAGTGTATTTTGACCTTTACAGGGACTTTAACTGTTGCTTAAAAATGCCAACAGCATAATTAAACTCTATTTTGTAATGTTATTGTCGGTGAAATGAACATCTAACATCTTGGCTGAAAACAAAACTGTAACTCAATAATTACTTTGTCTATTGATAGAAAATAAATCAATGACAATTTTGAGTATTGACTGACTAATCGTTTGAGATATTTATGAAGCAAAAATGTCAAGCCTTGTCTGAGTCAAGCTTCTTAAATGTGAGAATTTTCTGTATTTCTTTAAAATTAGAAAATAAAATATATTTTAGTTTTAGACGGCCGGTCAAACAAAAGAAACCGATAAGGGTTAGGGTTAGACATCCCTTTATACCACGGGATATTGTGATCACATTTTTTCTGAATTCATGTTGCCCTTTGTAGACACACAGCTAAGGGAGGTTGTGTGTGTGTGTGTGTGTGTGTGTGTGTGTGTGTGTGTGTGTGTGTGTGTGTGTGTGTGTGATGGATGAATCAATAATGAAAGTAATGGTCCGTTGCAGCCTCAATCTTGAGACATACTCCAGCTAAGAGGCTACAACCTGGAGGCTATGTGGAGTGAATTTGTCAATAAATAAGATGTTCTTGTTGCTCTGGTGGTGTAGTGGATAGAGCGCGTACCATATCGGCTCCGGCCTTCATTGCAGTGGTCGCGGGTTCAAATCTGACCCGTGGACCTTTACTGCAGGTCATCCCCCCTCTCTCTCTCTCTGTCCCCACATGTCAACTCTGTACTATCTAATAAAGCTTGAAAATGCCAGAAAAAAATCTTAAAAAATTAAATAAATAACATGTTCTTGCACTGAGGCCTACATTCTATAATTTTCTCGCCATCCACTGTTGTCTTTTTAGTATTTAGAAGCCACTCTGTAGTGAAACAACAATGCTTTCTAGTGCCAAATTGAACTCTCCACTTCCGAGCTGGTGTTAAACAAAGACAGTGTAATGTGAAATAGAGCTGATAGATAGATAGAGGCCATCAGTGTATTTCTAGATCTCATCGCGATGGGAAAAGACTGTGCTTTTCTCCCTGACTGGTCACACACACACACACACACACACACACACACACACACACACACACACACACACACACACACACACACACACACACACACACACACTCTCTCCTGGGTCTTTCTCTGCCTCTTGTCGGCCTTGTGAATGGAGCCAGCAGTCCGGCGTATGTTCAATCATGTCGTGATGTAGCCTCGGGCTCCGCAGAGACCCACCGGCTACATGATTAGGTCCCTGACTAAACTAAAGGGAGCGGACAGGACAGGCGTGGGAGGGCGGATTTTTTTTTGGATTGTGACCAGACATTAACCCAGACCACACACACACACATACAATCAAACACACACACACACACACACACACACACACACACACACACACACACACACACACACACACACACACACACACACACTCCTATTAGCGCTCAAACAGGAAATGGTGACCGGCGCAGACACCCGGCACAACCAGATCCCCGGCCCCTAATAACGGGCAAACTCAATAAACGCATCCCATGTCTTCTCCCATTCCTGAGAGGAGTACGCTCTGGCAGAGGATAGGAGGCTGCTATCACTGCACACACACACACACACACACACACACACACACACACACACACACACACACACACACACACACACACACACACACACACACACACACACACACACACACACACACACACACACACACACACACCTTAAAACTTCGCAGGGCACTTTTTAGACCATTTTTTCACTGAATTTAAGGTCATATCTATGAGGTCAAGGGTTTTGGTCCCCACAAATATTTTGGTCCCTTCGCCTTGGGTGTGATATCATGTTGGGGGTCCCCATAATGTCATAAAGACACACACACACACACACACACACACACACACACACACACACACACACACACACACACACACACACACACACAAATCCCCTCACCTGAGTCGTAGGTGAAGTCCCTTGGCTCCTGCTTTATCATCATGGTCCCGGGGTAAGCGTGTGGTACAGGCGCCCCCATCATAGCTGGGTGCTCAAACAGCGGGTCTGGATACTCCTGTTTGAAGCCCTGGAGGGGGAAGGGGATGTTGGGCTCCGACATCTGACGGTGGTACATGGGCCGCGTGTCCCGGGGCATGGAGGGAGGAGAGGGGAACGAGTGGCACGGCTCCGAGAGCTGACGTCGAAATCTGAGGAGGGGACAAAATAAAATCAGTGGATTCACAAAGAGCCAGAAAATCATTCAGTCATTTAGTTTGCAGAAGAGTGATGAAAGTGAATATCAAGTTTGGTTTACTATAACGTGTGTGTGTGTGTGTGTGTGTGTGTGTGTGTGTGTGTGTGTGTGTGTGTGTGTGTGTGTGTTCGTGTGTGTGTGTGTGTGTGTGTGTGTGTGTGTGTGTGTGTGTGTGTGTGTGTGTGTGTGTGTGGGTGTGGACAATGGTTTACTATATCACTCCTCGATAAATCTCACGTATATAGGTCTATTTTTAAATGTGTCACAATTTAATGTATATAGACTATGAGAGGTTGCTGAGACTACGAATGTAACTCATTTGCCAGACTTGTTAGGCTTATATAATATCAGAAAATGGTCATCACAATTTCCTAACATTTTTCCAGGATAGGAGTGAAGACTTTCAACGTTGAACACATGAAAATAACTACTTTACATAAAAATAGACAACTGTTTTTGTATAGATATTTATATAATGTTGTATTAAGTCATTGCAATTTAGAAATTTGTTTTTCAGTATACTGTGTTACGCTTTACTGTTTAAATCAGCAGTGTTTTCGTCCCTCCTACTGAATATCCCCCTCAACCAATCCGATTTCTCTTTAACTAAAAACCCTGCTCTACATGTTCTGCTGTGGCCTTATTATACTCTCTCTTTCCTAGTGCAACCGCCAGCTAAAAGCCCCGCTCATGTAAATGTGATGTAAATAATGTAAAATGGCTTGAAGGCTTGGGGGGGCCCACAGCAGTATAATGTACCTGTGGTCCATAGAGTATAGGCTGTGTTGTCGAGCAGGAGGGAGTAGTAATGTTACTGACTGAATGTATCAATTGTTAGGTTCATAATAATAATATCACAAAATGGGCATTGTAATTACCTGACATTTTTTTAATTTATATTTCTTTATTAGTCTAAAAAAATCCCAAATTTCAGAGATTTTATTTGAACTCAGAGACAGCTGTTTCTAGTGTCTGTGTGTGTGTGTGTGTGTGTGTGTGTGTGTGTGTGTGTGTGTTTGAAATAAAAAAATAAAAAATCGGTTTCCTTTTTTTTTGACCCCCCCAAAATAAATTAAAATAAAGCCCAAGTTTCCACAAATGTTTCACATACAGTATATAGGCAAGGCAAGTTTATTTATATAGCACAATTCAAACACCAGGCCATTCAAAGTGCTTTAGTATAGTATATATATAGTAGAAAAGCAGCATATTTACCTGTGGTCCATAGAGTAGGCTGTGTTGTCGGGCAGCGGTTGTGAGGGTGAGATGTGTGCGTAGGTCCGGTCAGGTTTGGGCGTGGGGGCGGACGTGGGAGAGGCATGGTGCAGGGGGGACACGGGGGTGCTACAGGGGGGGGTCACTGGACTGGAGGGCTTCATACCTGCAGGCTGCTGCTTCTGCTCATAGGCACTACGGCAGGAGACAGAAACAGATTCAGAATACTTTATTACATTTTTTTTTAAGATAATTTTTTGGCATTTTCAAGCTCTTTTTATTAGATAGTTCAGAGCCGTAGTGGCGTAGTGGATAGAGCGGGGACCATATCGGCTCCGGCTTTCGTTGCAGTGGTCGTGGGTTCAAGTCCGACCCGTGGACCTTTACTGCAGGTCACCCCCCCCCCTCTCTCTCTCTCTCTCTCTCTCTCTCTCTCTGTCTCTCTCTCTCTGTCTCCCCAGTTCAACTCTGTACTATCTAATAAAGCTTGAAAATGCCAAAAAATACTCTTTTAAAAATACATATGATCCGTAGTGTTCAGTGGGTGTGGTTGTTGGTGAATGTTTTAATTGTTGTTGTCCTTGTAAAGCTTGTTGTGTAGTTTTATTGTGTATTTGTAATCTTGACATCATTGTAAAAGAGGGTCACCCCGCAATTGATCTTTCAAGGTTAAACAAAGGAAAATGAATGAATGGGTGTGTTACGGTCGCCTACCTGACGTTGTATGGGCACTTCTCTCCATACTGGAGCTTGAAGGGCCGTTCCTGGGAACAGTGAGAGCTGAGCTCAGAACACGGGCTGTGCAGCTCACGCTTGATCTTTAGCTGCAGTCCGTGGAATGCCACTAGATGGAAGGATGGAGAGAGGGAGAGAGAGAGGGAGAGAGGGAGGGAGAGAGGGATGGAGGGAGGGAGAGAGAGAGAGAGCGGGAGAGAGAGAGGGAGGGAGAGGGGGAATGGAGGGGGGAAGAGAGAGAGAGATTATTTATTTACATACTTTTAGTTTTACAATTCAAGTGCTAATGCATTTAAATCCCGATATGTTTTAAAAAATAGTTTAACCAAGAGAAAGAGAGAGCGAGAGGGAGAGAGAGAGAGATGGAGGGAGAGAGAGAGATGGAGAGAAAGAGAGAGATAGAGAGAGGGGGAGAGAGAGAGGGAGAGAGGGATGGAGAGGGAGAGAGAAAGAGATAGAGATACAGAGAGAGAGAGAGAGAGAGAGAGGGATGGAGAGGGAGAGAGAAAGAGATAGAGATACAGAGAGAGAGAGAGAGAGAGAGAGGGATGGAGAGGGAGAGAGAAAGAGAAAGAGATACAGAGAGAGAGAGAGGGATGAGAGGGAGAGAGAAAGATAGAGAGAGAGAGAGAGAGAGAGAGAGAGAGAGAGAGAAGAAGAAAAACTCATTTAGATGCTGAATGACAATGAACCACTTCTCTGTCAAAGAGCAACTTGTGAAGTATCAAATAATACAGGTTTTGAGAGCAGGTGCATTTATTTTTTTTTATTATACAATGCACTTTTTCTGTCAGGTAGCCTAGATTTGAAGAAGCATATTGTTTTTTAAATGGAAAATAATCGCCTTGAAATAGCACTTACACTGTCACTTAACTAAATGAACAACAGTAAGTATTTTTATTTTAAGTTTTTTAGAATAAGCTGCTGTTTATCACACATTGAGCCACCAAATGCAAATAAAAAAAAAAAAACATTAGCTAAAACAATCAAACTAATACTGTACATTTTAGTCAATCTGTTCAATTCATTGCCTTTATGTGAACGCAATGGATAACGTGACAAAACCTGTCCAACCCTTCTTCTCTGCACTACAGTATGGACCACATGCAGCAAGAAAATAGACATGAGAATCAGCCATATTGCTTTACAGAAGTAAGTAAGTAAGTAAGTAAGTAGGTAAGTAAGTAAGTAAATTAGTAAAATGTACTTATATAGCGTTTTTCACAGACAGGGTCACAAAGTGCTTTACAATGTGCATAGAAAATAAAAGTAAAATACTTGTAAATATGTCTCTAATAAAAAGAATAATCAAACACAACAGATAAACTTAGCGACATATAAAAGACAGACGTACCATTCAGTGCAACTTGTACGAATATGTCACCGTTGATTAAGACAATTCCTGACGGGTAAATTAGAGTTAAATAGACTATAGCATCCGTCCTCTAAGAGAACAGACCATCACTTACACTAAACAACTCACTTCAAATCTCATTTGTTCATTTGCTCGGCCATTTTCCTGTCAGCGACTCCGCGAGTGAAATATGACAATCATAAAAAAACTGGGTGTGTGGCGATGCTCGTAAATTTTTTTCTATCTGCTTTAAGCTGGTTGTCAATACGTTCCAGACGACAAGAACAGTTCTCATTGATCTGAAGGGTTGTGTGTGTGTGTGTGTGTGTGTGTGTGTGTGTGTGTGTGTGTGTGTGTGTGTGTGCGTGTGTGTGTGTGTGTGAGGCTGTTAAGTGCCCTGATCAGTCCTGATTAACATGCCATCATCTGGAGTCATGATCAACGCTAATCCAATCGGCCAAATCGCTTCTGACGAAAATCTCAGTAAGTCAGAATGAAGACGGGCTCCGGTTGCCTCGGCCAAATCACCGTCTCACCGCAACTGCTCACACACACACACACACACACACACACACACACACACACACACACACACACACACACACACACACACACACACACACACACACACACACACACAAAGCAGCGGTGAGACAAAACTACACAGAGCAGACATGAGAAAAAGGGCCCGTAGTGGTTGATGGAGGGAGGATTTTTTTTCCATTACCATTTGAGAGAGAGAGATGGCTTTTTGAATGAGTTAAAAACAAAGCGAGCGGATATTATGAATGAAGAAAGGAAAGGATGCATCAGCTACAAGTCCATTTAAAGGACAAACATTAGGACATTTAAAGGTGGAGTCTGTGATTCTGGAAAACGCTTGTTGTCCAAATCCCGTTTTGTCAAAATCAGTGAATACATGTTTACAGAGCCTAGGTTGTGTATTAACACAAGTTTTTTGTACACACAGTACAGGCAGGTAGCAGATCGTGAGGAGGTACTGACTGATTTTGAGAACAAATTAAAGCCTCCATCATCTCCAAGTCCGTCTTGAGTACAAACATTTAGATGGACTACTATATGTGGTTTGGGATAAATACATTTTAAATACAAACACAGTCAAGACCCTCTCTACAAGCTCTACAAGCTCCACCAAGATGTTTTGGGGAGTTTTTCTCACGGGTGACTGACAGCTGCCGTCCAGGCTGGAGGTCGATGTGCCAACACCCCACGTGAGGCCCAGCCGAGCCCCATGGGGGACGGGGGCCACACACACACACACACACACACACACACACACACACACACCTCACTGGAGGCCTGACCTTTCCGGGTCATCGATCGCGGGTCAAACAGACTCTTCCTGAGGGGAGACCTTTGGAGGACGCGGGCGATGACACCGCCTCGTTAAGGGCTCACGGAGGACACACACCAACACTTGTTTTGCCTTGTTCACATCCCTATCGGTGTCCATTTAATTACCTACTACAATGGAGGTACACTTATCTCTTTTTGATAGCATTAAGGCAGAATTAAGATCTAGTTTTTGGGTTATTCAATTAATGAAATGTACGAAAAATACTGTTATAACTACAATCTCCAAGTTAGCTATTAACAAAAAATAGTGTCACCTTAATTACTTACTTCAATGAATGTACATTTATTTTTTTATAGCAGCATTTACACTGAATTAACATGAGTTTTATGGGTTATTCAATGTATCAAATTTATGAAAAAAAAAATTCTTGACAGGTGCACTACGTAATTTCAAGGGATGGGGATTTGTTGACATTTCCAGAGCCAGCAGTTAGCTAACAAAAACATATTTTTACATCATATAATTCTAAGTAATTATTTTGCGGCACATAGAACCAAACGTAAGACTAGAATACTGTATGTTTCTAAACAAAACTGTAACTTAAAAGGTAGCTTTCTAACTTTAAACAGTGTTCCGGGGATCTAATTTTTTTTCGTGAAGAAAGTTTATTTATTCAGTTATGAGAATATACCTTATAAAATGGTCATTTACTTTACTCCCACGATTGCTGTCAACACTATCTTGACGTGTATGGCAGCTTCAATGAACATAAATGTATCTCTTTATCATAGCATTAACACTGAATTAACATACATTTTTTGGGGTTATCAACATTCATATGAATTCTACGAGTAATGCTTTTCTTGACATTGCAATCTCGACATTAGCAATCAACAGTATCTTAACGTGTATGGCAGCCCCCGGGGCCTTAAATTGGAAATGGAAATGTCACAATAGATCCCGTCAGTGGGGTGCCAAGGTACACAAATCAATAGCTAGGGCATTTGACTCCGACTAAAAACAAGAGACTTCCTTTTTCAGAGCAGAATGTCATGCCCATCACGGCATGATTGCTCTCATTATCTACGTATTGATTAACCCAGATGGTTATTTAAGAGTACACGCAGTAGAAGAATTACTAGCTCTATTTTAAATGCAAATCGTTGTGTTTTTTTTTTCTCTCCCCATACGCCAATAACTTAAGTAGTTCCGCTATTTTATTTGGTATTTTGGGGCGAACATATTCAATAGCAATCTTTGTTTTAAATTGAATAACAATGTGGTCCCAATGTGTTTTTTTGTTATTATATACTTTACTTTATTGTAGGATCATATGTTAATCTGAGTTACATCAACAACATCCTACACATTTTTTTTATGCAAACAATTTAAATAAAAAGAAAAAAGAAAAAAAAAACAATTGGTCCCAATCCTCAGTATTTTTGGGCTTTTCTCACACATGCAAGCCGATGATTTACTGTATATTTTACACGTGCACATTTCTGCCAATGCCTTTTCCACACATTATCAACAAAGAACGGTTTGGCCTCCGAAACGTAGCAGCGCATTCTCAGGTATAAAATGGTGTTGTTTTGGCAGAACCGGAGCCTACGGTTTGGCAGATATTTTTCTCCAGGCCATTCATAATAAAAAAAAAAAAAAAAAAAGAACCGGTCTTTTGGCAAACGGCGACAAAAACCTGCCATTTCCATTTTCACCTACTGTAGGTGCTCTGCTTCGCTGTTAAATGGTGGAGGCTGCGTTGTGCCGGTAACGTGTGGCCCCATTTTACACCTCAACATCGACTCCCTTCGTTCCCTGCTAAGTTATGCTAATGGTAAGCATCTGTGTTGGAGTTTCAAGACAAAGAAAAAAATTCCCCTCCTTAATTTTTCTCCTCCTCCTGCCTTGAGGACACTTTAGCTCGGAGGCAACACTAACATGCTGCTACGGAGCTGAAACGATGGAAGAGCGCTAAGTCGACATTGTTGGAAACTGCCATCACTTTGTGGTGAGGTGATACATCTTTTTTTTTCTCATTCTAGTCAATTGAGCAGAAAAAAACACATAGCATTAAGGAAATAATCATACTTTACCATTGTTGTTCATTTTAATTGAAGCAGACATTAAACTATGAGTTTAAAAATCAATTCACGTCAACAAAACAAGGGTAGCTAATGGGCTGTAGCATGTAAGACAATACTTGTTTTCACTATTTACAAGTTTAATACAGTTTTGGATAATTCAATGGGTTGAGTTTCCAAAAAAAAAAAAAATGCATCTTCAATTCTTTAAAGTTCTGTCTCATTCTAGCTTTCAATTGAGTAGAATAAAACACATGATGAAATAAAGAAAGGAGAAGGACATCATATTATGAGTTAAAAAATTAATTCACGTCAACATAACAGGGGACGCTATGGGGCTTAACATGTAGGACAATACTAGTCCTGTCAGAATTATTTCGACAAATGCCACGAGAATATAAAAGCAGTTCCCCCGGGAGTTGTAACCAATGCTTTTGTCGGGAACCGTTTGTAACTGTATGACATGGATGCTACTCATACTCATGGCTGTGGTCTTTCCTTTGGATTTGTCGACATTAAGGAGTCTATAGAACATTACCAGGCTCATCCTTAACGTACTGATATTGACTTCCCTTACTATACGTTATGAACCGTCCAGAGCCCTCAGGTCGCCTGGGACAGGTCTACTTACAGTCCCTAGAGTTAGGACTAAACAAAGAGAAGCAGCTTTTAGTTTTTATGCACCAAATCTCTGGAACAAACTCCCAGAGAACTTGAGGTCTGCTGCAACTCTCAGCTCCTTTAAATCAAATCTGAAGACTTTTCTGTTTCCATTTTAACCTGTAATTTTTAAATGTTATTCATTCGCTTTTAAATGTTTTATCCATTCGCTTTTCTAAAGTGTATTGTGTATTTTAATCTTGCCCCTGTAAAGCACTTTGAGTGGCCTTGTGTCTGAATTGTGCTATAGAAATAAACTTGCCTTGCCTTACTGCCTGTCCTCCTATCATATCTCTCCTACAACTACAAACCCCTGTCCATATCTTTCTCCATATCCTTAACCCTCAATCTCTCCTCTCATTGGAGCTGTCACATTAGTGTTACACTAGTGTTAATTGGGGTTTGGTGTTATATGCCTTTCTGTATAGCCACTGTAGCTCCCTGATTAGTTTAACTTACAATTGACTGAAATGTATAAAGCTGTTTTAAAATTACTATTGAACATACAGCCTACAACTCTTAATAATAATTTAAAAAAAAAATTGGATTTGTGATGCTGTAAGTTAAGTTATGTTAAAGGCCTACTTCACCGGTTGGAATATGAAGGTGTATTGAACTCGGAGATCCTATTTAGTATAAATGTGCAAAAAAAAAAATTAAATTGGATCATCTTAGCCTGAGAAAAGGCAGAAAGAGTGTTTTATGGTCTCACTGTCTAACCCTACAGTTTCCTTCTTGTGACATCACAGTAAGGGTTAGGATTAACAGGACAGCTGGGCCAAGGGAAGACTGAGGAAAGACTGAAGGAAGAAAAACCTCATTCATATTATAATAGTGATTTTATAATGATAGAACGCCGGTTCCGTATGGGTGAAGTATTCCTTTAAAGTACTGATATTGACTTCCCTTACTCCCTATCCTTCTCTCTTCTCCTACAACTACAAAACCCCTGTCCATATCTCTCTCCATCTCTTAAACCCTCCACCTCTCCGGCTCGGTGTAACCCATATGGGAGAGCGTGCTGGCTGGAATGCCCAACCACGGTGTGCCCCCTCACCCCTCCCGCCATCTGTCAGTGGCTCTCCTCTGCAGCCTGCCCGGGCCTCTGCCAACAGGACCAATTCAGATGGTCAGCAGTCAGTCGTCTTCCCTGCCACCGCCGGCCACCCACCCAGACACAACCCTCTAACTAACCGCTGAAGGACAAGGGGACCGTCCCCGTGACCTCTGATGATTCTCCACTGTATACCACACAGCCCCGGACAAAAGGGAGAATTGTTTGGTTTTACATCTATCTATCTATCTATCTATCTATCTATCTATCTATCTATCTATCTATCTATCTATCTATCTATCTATCTATCTATCTATCTATCTATCTATCTATCTATCTATCTATCTATCTATCTATCTATCTATCTATCCATGACCTATGCTGATTCTCCACTGTACACACCACACACACACTACACACTACGTCTTGGATTTTTAGGCCAGGTTAATTCACACCGATGGATTTCAGTTTTTTAGTTTTTAGGATGTTTTGAACAATCCCCATACTTCCCTACTATTTAGTACGGCAGAAAAAGATGTAGGATGTCCCAATACATGCACGTCAATTGTAGTATGCTGAAAATACATAAATGCCCCACTAACTCCAATAGCATTTTGGAGTGCATTCGTCTTTGTTCTTGACATTACTCGACATAATGAAAGCATTTTTTTTTCTCCCCTGTGGCCTTAAAACTCTTCTGTACTTTAGTATGTAGTGTAGTAAAAAGAAAGAGTGCGTGATTTGGAACGCAGGGCTAGTTTCCAGGTTAAAGGGCATATTGAGGACATTTAGGGGGAAGACTTGCTTTGAGTATTTTTTCTCACAGTTCTGCGGGTGGTTTCTGGCTCGGACGTGAAAAGACATGTGCTTGCTCTGTGTCCCGCTGAGCTCAACTCACTCCTGTTCTGTTACACACATTGGCATCACTTCCTCTCCGAGACGAATCGTGCCAATTCAGACACCAACCCCTGCGTTCCGAATCGCATACTCTTTCTTTTTTCTATTCTACATACTACATCCGACGATAAAAGGAATCTAGTTTAGGATGCAGTAGGCATACTATTGGGACATACTTTTACTCTTTTATTTCATCATAACATTGCGCCTTGATCTTGCCTCTTGCTTTTATATCCGTCGCATCCCCGTTTGTTTTCATACGGAGTCTACGTCGACGTGACGTCACTTCTAACCATCCTAAATCTGGCCACAAGAATCGGGACATCCTAAATCTTTTTTTTGCCACCATACTATATAGTAGAAAGTGTGCGATTCGGAACGCAGGGAAAGTCACCGTTAGCAACCAACATCACACAAACAGGTGAAGAACCGCTAACTTTTCGATTCGATTTTACCACTCTGACCGTACTGATGTTGCAACATTCCAATACTGATATTCCAAATGTCTAAATTCTGTTGTATTGTTATACTGTATACTTAAACCTGCAGTGTGTAGAATTTTGTGTTTTATTTCCTAGCAGATTTTGTAGAAAGTAATTATAATATCCGTAAGTAAATTTAATTTAGTGCATAAAAGCTGATTTTTTTTTTTTTATTATTATTTTCCCCCTTAGAAAGGGTCTCATATATGTCCATATTTCTGCATATTTTGGACCAAGGCCTAGTGCCGCCATCTTGAAAGTGGCATAGTTGGAATGTCATCAGGTGCATTGTTTAAAATTTTGAATTGTTCTTGTCCTTGAAGGCCACTGTAGCTTCTGTTATTATTCTAAAGGGTTGGGGTTACCCAGGGAGCGTTGCATTCTAGAACTTTGTAGAACTTTCTTGATGATGTCATATTACACACTGCACCTTTAACAGTATTTTTCATATATTTTTTACTGTCCCTTTTTTTTAATTCTTATAAACAATCGGTTAAGTGAGTGTTGTACTTCGAGAGCAAAGGGTTAACCGAAGTCAAATTCCTTGTTTGTTTATGCAAATCTGGCCAATAAAGCTGACTCTGATTCTGATTTTTTTTAAAGAACACACTAGGAAAATATTCTTGGAAAGCAGGGAGTAAAATCATGCTTTACAACCCTCGCTGAAGACTGGGGGAGTGTACCAGAAGGCCAACAAGCTTTCAGTGGAATAGGTTAAATGTAGTTTTGTAATGTACTTATATTACACTGCCTGATTTAGAACATCTTACCCCACAAAAAAGCACTTTTAGGTTGGGTCATGTAGGTGCATTTTTTAAACATAAAATATCAAAATATCACTTCAACCCACTAAAAAAACTAAATCTGCCACAATATTTTGATGTTTATGTAAATACATCACAGTGCAATAACATCTCAGTGGTGGTGCGAGCAACAGAGACATGTATAGAGAGAGAGAGAGAGAGAGAGAGAGAGAGAGAGACAGACAGAGAGAGAGAGAGAGAGAGAGAGAGAGAGAGGGGGGAGAGTGAGAGCGAGAGAGAGAGAGGGAGAGAGAGATAGTGAGAGAGAGAGAGAGAGGGAGAGAGAGAGAGTGAGAGAGAGAGAGGGGGGAGAGCGAGAGAGAGGGGGAGAGAGAGAGAGACACACACACAGAAACACACACACACACACACACACACACACACACACACACAGATACCCCCCCCGCCCTGTGCACCCGCTGCAGACTGCTCTCTCCAGAGAGCACTTGTGCGAGCAAAGGTGAGGGTACTGAGAAACATGGAAAACACACACACACACACACACACACACACACACACACACTTGAGACGAGTAAAAAACAAACAAAAAAACCACCACAGATGTTGACACACACCCAAACATGGGCACCTACACACACACACACACACACACACACACACACACACACACACACACACACACACACACACACAGAGTGAAAAAAAGAGCGTTGCCGCGGTTTCTTACTCACAGTTTTCAGTCTGGAAGTCTGGAACGAACTGCTCGTCATTGTCGGGAACTTGAGCTAAAGACACAAGCAGAGAAAGAGGAAGAGAATGATTGTTTGTGATGTTGATGGACAACACAGCATTGATCCTGTCTCTCTCTCTCTCTCTCTCTCTCTCTCTCTCCCTCTCTCTCTCTCCCTCTCTCTCCCTCTCTCTCTCTCTCCCTCTCTCTCTCTCTCTCTCTCTTACAGTCCAATACCCTCCCTTGGCAAACAGCCTCCTGGGATATTAGCTTAAACTATCCCAGCACTGTTTTCCCTTCCGCTGTCCGTTAAAGAACAACAGCAGAGAGCAAAATATATGGTATTTTAAAAATGCTACATATTGGTTAATTATAATACCGATTAGGAATTAGGAATTTTAAGGAAAGTACATTGTATGCAAATTATATTTAAAAAACTATAAGCAATTACTGCACACAACTTATTTTTGATAGGCAATGCATACGGTATATCTCAGTCATGAGGCTGTGATCGTTTTGAAGACCTGTCAGTTAAAGAACAACAGCAGAGAGAAAATGTTTCTTAAAGGAAATCGGGGCGCAAGTTTTTTCATTCAACCCCATTAAATGTACTATTATGTTTATAAATACAGCTCTGGAAAAAAATGAAGAGACCAGTCTGGATTGTTCTTCAATCTTCATCTCTACATTACTTATTGAAAATGCTCTTTAATGACAGAAAATATATTGTGAATTTGGTAGAAATGTTGTCAGTAGTTTATATTATAAAACCACAATGTTCATTCTACTCAAACATATGCCTATAAGTCAAACGAGAGACACTGAACATTTGGAGTGGTCTCTTCATTTTTTTCCAGAGCTGTATCCTTTAACAGCCTCAGGGTCAGGGCAAATTTCATCTGATCGAGTCAATTTTTTTGTAATTTTTTAAACCTGTGACAAAACAAGCAATTTAGATTGGAAGTCAAGTGGAATTCTACTCGACGTAACAATCCCTCTGTCTCGTCCAGAAGATAAAAATAGAACACAATTAAATCTTAGCGCCATTTGTCTTATAATCTCGTGCCACGGTCGTCTCCCCTTGTTGTGTTTAAGAAATCTAATACGACTCTTAAAAACATTATTTTATCCAAAAACAAGTTGAAAAAAAAACTGGTTAAGGTTTATCGGTATTTAGATTTGGATCACTTATAAATAATACAGCTTTAATCGCTTTAATAAAATCACAGTTCGATGTTTTCATTGCGAACAACAAGGGAACAGGTACCAAAACTACAGCTCTCACCAAATTCAAAGTCCAAAATAACCTTGACATTTTTTAAACGCTATATTTTCCATGATTTAGGAAAGACGTTATACACTGAATCATGTCTTTTAACACACCCCAGCCTGTGTAGGAGATAATCCCTGCGTTCCAATGCCCATACTTCCCTACTATTAAGTATGCCAGAAAAACATTTAGGATGTCCGTCAATTGTAGTATGCTGAAAATACAAAAAAGCCCCACTTACTCCAATAGCATTTTGGAGTATTCCTCTTTATTCTTGACATTTCTTGACAAAATGAAAAACAAATCTTGCTTGTCTGATTTTATTCTCTGTCCTGTGGCCCTAAAACTCTCCTGTACTTTAGTATGTAGTGTAGTAAAAAGAAAAAAGTATGTGATTTGGAACGCAGGGGATATTTCAGCCGTTAAATGACCAGTCTAAACCCCCTTTAATTCCACTTCCTAAGGTCGCGTTCTCTCATTGACTGCCACACACGCGGCTCTCGGCTCTTTTGCCAGCAGCCGACACTCCCATCGTTAACACTATCTAATTGGCTTCTTCCCTACTGTTGAATCCAACCTGTACCTACCGAGTTAGTTAGGTCTGTTCCAAATATTCCTACGCTTCAACTGTGCCACAAACGCCTCGCCAACCCCCAAACCCCTTAACGCACTCTAGACTAATGCTAAAATAATGAAGCATGCTCTGTTATACCCGCTTCAATTAAAGGCATGTGCATATTTATATCACACATATTTACACTGGGTGACAGTTCTCCACGGCCCTCAAGTTGGATATCTCTCTCTGGTGGCGAGGCAAAAAAAAAAGGGAAATATAAAAATGTCATTATTAGCACGTCTATAAATACACATTCTCATTATCACACGAGCGGTAACATGTCTCGACACATTTTCAAAAAAATATATATATCTTAAGAAATCCCATTTTTGTCGCTCTTGATAAGATAAGGGATAGGGTTTATTTTATTTATTTATCTATTTATTTGCGATCGTGCCAGAGGTGTGAATTGGAGTAGAGTAAACAATCAACGAGTATAAAGAGGAGAGATATTGCTCCGTATTTTTTCCAACAATGTCAAGCGGGCAAAGAGAGCAGCAAAACGAGATGTCGAGAAAATGAGTTCGCGCTGCAGTTAAAGCCATCAACACTCTATTGTACGCGGCTCTATGCAATAAAATTTGTATTTGAGCGTCCCTAGAATTACACATTACTACTTTGCTGTATTACTTAAAGGCCCTGGCAACTCCAAATTCACTAAATCCTTGTAACTATGTTATTTGGAGGGGTAAACTGAATGCTAATATGTATATTATAAAGGAGTTAGGAATATATTGTCAACCACCCGGCAAAAATACATGTCATGCCAGTTGGTCGACCGTTTGAAAATTGCTGATTGGAATGTTGCATCAGATCCTATTTCCACATGTCTCACGGTTTGGGACAATGACATGGACAATTTGAACGATTAATCAAATGAAGAAAAATAGTATACAGTGAAGTCCTCCAGTGATAAATAGTACTCAGACATTTGACTATAACACTGCTTTTTCCCACTTGTTATCGTCAGTCCTAAAAACTGCATGACTGAAAAACATACTGTATATATATATATATATATATATATATATATAAAAAGTAGAGTTCAGAAAAAGCTTGTATCTCGTGATTACTAACTCGAACGGGACAAAGAGATGAGAGAGAGGAGAGAGGGAGAAAAATGGTAAGAAATAATCCAAAAGGAATGCACAAGCGTGATGAAAATAAGGGAAAATAACCACAAAACGAAAAGCACTGGTGTTTTTTGTTTCAGTATCCAAAAAGGAAGTATAGGCTACAATATACAGGATGGGTGAGTCACCGCAGCCCTCAGTATGTGAATGGGCACAGCTGATCTCTCATACGAACTCCTGGGGTGAACCGAGCGGAAGGCCTGAAAAGCTGCCGCCATTCAGGAAAAAAAAAAAAATCAGGAAAGGGTTGAAAATGGTAGAAAAAGGGCAGATCAATTATGACATCGCCGGTCCTTGTCTTGTTCAAAAATGTTTTCTTGTTATTTTTGTGTCTTGTGGCTTGTTTGTATTTGTATGCGTAATGCACACACAATGCTTCAGTTGGCACTCCCAGTTTTGTTGAATAGGTGACTGTACACTGACAATGAAGGCTATCTTAAATTATCTTATCTTATCTTATCTTATCTTATCTTATCTTATCTTATCTTATCTTATCAGGGAAATGAAATTGCAGTGAGGGTGAAACAAGAAGTTGTAAAGGCTTTAAACTTGAGGCCTGAGCCCCCGACTCCTGGAACAACTTACAGCAACAAATTAAACTAAATACCTTCATATCCTTTAACCAATTTAAACAAACTATCTTAAATCTGCCAAACTCTACCTGTAACTGTTTTAATTAGGCTATATTGTACTTTCACCCATTTCATTTTAATTGCTGCCACTCTTCACCACTGTGTAAATGTTTCAATTGTTTCTTCTCTTCACCTGTTGTTGTGTATTTGATGTATTTGCATTGAATATTGTTTATGTATTGTTGTTTTTCCTTTGAATTTTTTTTGTACTCGACGTCATTGTAAATGAGGGTCACCCCTCAATTGGTCTCTCGAGGATAAATAAAAGTTAAATGAAATGAAAATGACAAAAGACTATTGTAGAGCGTTAACTAAGCTCTATTTGGTTGTCTTACTTAAGAATCTTCTTGTATACAGACTAGTATTAACCTTTGTGTGTGTGTTTTCTGTGTGGTTGCGTTCTAAACAAATGTAACAATTTGCCTGGGGGACGATTTAACACGACAATTTACGCTCTCCGCACCCACAACACTTTGCATAAACAAAATCAAAAGTAAAAATCTCAAAAGAGTGACTCATACTACATACTATCCGGGCAAGAAAAGTACTTGAAGACTACTAGAGTGTAGATAATGTGCAGAGGTGTTCCGTGTGTGTAAAACATACTGTACGCCTGTCATACTATAACGGTCCCCTCTCTCTCTCTCTCTGTCAACCACTTTTGGTCTTTTTTTCAGATTTCAGACGGAAATTCACTCCGTCTCCCGTATAATTCCTTTCCTCTTGTTCCAATTACCTGAAGTAATAAATCTTAAGAGGAACGGGGTGGAGGGATGGAGGTATATTCTTTTCATCTTAATGGACAGGAAGCCATTCATTTAAACACAATACAATCCTGAGAGAGAGAGAGAGAGAGAGAGAGAGAGAGAGAGAGAGAGAGAGAGAGAGAGGGAGAGAGAGAGAGAGAGAGAGAGAGAGCATCACATTGATCCATCCTACAGACAGGCATAACTAGTAATCCTTTAACGGTGATGATACCTCTTACTGTCTCTTTTTCTCACTGAAATATTAAAATGGTGTCTTGTGCTTTTTTTTTTTTTTTTTTTTTTTTTTTTACAAGCCCCGCGGTGCGCTCTCTCTCTCTCCGCCCGCGACCACCTCGTAATTTAACAGCTGTTAAAAGCAGCCGGCTCCACTATTTATTATAATATTCTAATATCTACTTCTAAAGCCATACTTTTTCATTTTTTGAACAAGATTTGAATTGCACTGAGAGCATTTTCAAAAATGTGTTAAAGAATAGATGGGTTCGCCTATGAATGATTGAGAGACTTATGCACCTGTGCGAGCTCAAATTTTTTCCCCGGACGCTTTTCATAGGCGATTCTTATTTTAACACACACACACACACAAAAGATTTAAGGTGAATGACATAGAAAAATAGAAAATTTTGAAATAACAAATTATAATAGATTATTTTACACAACTTAAACAGCATACTATTTTTAAAAGGTGAATTTTTTGAGCCTTTTGATTGTAGATCTTGATCTGTTCTCCTCAATGTGTAATTATGTAGGTTTTAACTAAAGCACTAAAAATATCCCAAACGTTAATGTGTACTCGTTGAAACCGATTTATCCAAACCATTACATTTTCACTTGAACTTAAAACACTTATTTCAATATATGATGTCAAACTTTAACATTTAAAAATGAAGTATTTCTTTTAACACTGTGTATGTACAGAGCAATGCGTTGTAGTGTAGGGACAATGCAGTGAGCTGTTGCTATTGTTACAAATTGCCTAAGAAAAAAATATTTTCACACCACCCGCTTTTGTCCAAAAATACTGGTAATTTGTTTCACAATTATATAAATACAGAAACTAGTTTTAACTCACATTCTGAGCAAGTATGTCCCTTCACACGGTACAAGCTCACACACTGTCTGAATATCTGGTTTCACACTGCCAAAGTTAAATTTAAAACTACTTTTTATAACCCTAAACATGTCCTACTTTTCAGTTTCAAAACACTAAAATACCCAACTCACACTCTATACTGAGATACAACATTTTCAAATCACATGCAATACGTCAAAGCAAGTCTTAACTTCTTAGGTCAGATTCAAATACAATAGGAAGGAACTAACAGGAACATGCACGAACACATAAGAACAACTTTAAGTCAAAGAATTATGAGCAATATTCACCACTGACCAAAACTTCGGTGCTGCAGACACGCCGGAAAGAGGACACTCGCGCTTAAATCCTGAAGCATCACGTGTGAGACAGTCTTTCCATCAGAGAATAAAAAAAATTAAATTAAAAAAGTAAATTAACGGATAACTATAAAAAAAAATATAACTATTGTGTTCGCTTTTAAGAGATTCTGGTGTTTAGAAAGTCTTTAGGCGATTTAAAAAAAAAAAAAAATCATAGATCCATTCTCTTTTTTTTTTTTTTTTTGGACGCCAATAAAAAAAATTAAATTGAAGAGGACAAGGTGGTGATGTTTACAGCTGGAGAAGATAGTGAGGTGTGCGGAGAGGGAGCAGAGATGGAGAGAGAGAGAGAGTGAAAGAGTGAGAGGAGGGATAGAGAGACAGAGAGAGAGAGAGACAGAGTGAGTAAGTGAAGGAGGGATTGAGAGAGAGAGAGAGTTAGAGAGAAAGTGAAGGAGGGATAGAGATAGAGAGAGGGAGAGAGGGAGAGAGGGATAGAAGGAGGGATGGAGAGAGATAGAGAGAGAGAGAGAGTGAAGGAGAGAGAGAGAGTGAGAGAGAGAGAGCTGGTAGGCTACAGCACAGCAGAGCTCTGGTATAGCGGAGGTAGAGGTTGTGGCAGGCTGTGGCTTAGCTCCTGCCAAGAGCAGCGGAGACAGTGAGCGTCGGAGAGCTTTCTCCTGGTAATTTGTGATGACACTCTGGGTAGAGCCTCCTCCTGCTTCTCCCTCAAGACCCCCTCGCTCTCATCTCTCTCTCTCACACACCACACACACACACACACACACACACACACACACACACACACACACACACACACACACACACACACACACACACACAGCCCCCTAATGTATGCATGACACACAAGGTGCCTCTTCCACACAGGCTTTTAATTGGACTGCGACGCAAGGCAAGTAACTCCTGGCAGATTTTTTATTTTTT
>OX442353.1:32154485-32171985 GCA_949357725.1 Hyperoplus immaculatus | reverse complement strand
TGAGAGAAAATCCGTGAGAAACAGGGCATGAATGACGGGTTGTACACTCGCATTAGGTGGAATGAAAGGGTTAATTAATTTAAACACTTCAGTTCAGAAACCTTTTTGCTATTGTTATGAGACCGAAATTACAAGCGCACACACACACACACACACACACACCATACACCTCCCATTCGACGCTGTAAAGTTAAGTGGACGATCGCAAATGTCGTGCGTAAACTAGGAGCGCAATGAGCTGCAGAGCGCACCGAAATGTTTGTTACTTTTCTTTTTCTTTTCTCCCACGACAGAATAAACTTAGGAAGCAGAGGAAGTATACGGTAAAAGGACAAAAACAACATCAACTAACAAACAGAGAGTTACCTAGCGACCTCGCTTTTCATCCGCGCCGTTGCAGAGAGCTACTGAGCGGTTGCAGGATCTCCACACACACACACAGTCACCACCGGCTGCTGCCTGCGCTCTTCCCCGCTCACTGTGTTGCTTCTTGCGGCTTGGCATCGCCTCTCCGGGGGCCTCCTCCCATGGAAACGAGCGCTCGCTGTAGTCCGCTTCCTATTGGTTGTCAATGTCTTTCACTGTCTGGATCGGATCGCTGGCAGTCAATCACGCACGCGGGCTGCGGTTGGTAAGAGTGAGAGGGGAAGAGAAGAGAAGGCGATTGTAAAGTTAAAGTGTCACGTTTTTTTTTCTGAAAATACGCAACAAAACTTTTGCATATTTTTTTGACACTTTTGAAGTTTCACACATGCAGACTGCACCTGCACAACCCTCCCACTCACTTACACATACAAGCACACGCACACGCAAACACGCACGCACGCGCGCACACACACACACACACATACACACACACACACACACACACACACACACACACGCACTCCGCACTCCTCTCCCGGTCCAGTTTGTGTCCATGGTTACAATGTTTTGAAGCGCGTCCAGTGGGACTCGCAGATGTGCCAGCTCTCCGCTCTCCTACACACACACACACACACACACACACACACACACACACACACACACACACACACACACACACACACACACACACAAGGCGCTGACCTGGAAGTGAAGCTCAGGTCACCGGGACACGGCCCAACCTGAAGCTTGTGTAGCAGTCAGGGGAAAGTTTTTTAATCCTACTGTTTCCCTGCAGGTTTATTATAGCCTAATGCAGTTATTCACATCAACACTCCCGTGGCTATGGAAGATTATTAGGGCCATGAGAGATTGTTATTTAAAAAAAAGAGCAATTTTCTTATGTCCTTTGTAGAAAAAAGTGATAATGTCAAAAATTAAGCCAAAATGTGGAGGAGAAAATGTTACAGGATTGCTCTTAGATGGCTTTTAAAAAATTTCCGGAATATTTCAAATTGTAATCAAATCAAATCTGTTTTTATGTGTGTAGGCTATGTTTTTATTCTTTTAGTCAATTGTGGTAATTCTAACATCTTGCCAAAGGACTTAAAGGTGCAGTGTGTAATATGACATCATCAAGAAAGTTCTACAAAGTTCTAGAATGCAACGCTCCCTGGGTAACCCCAACCCTTTTGAATAATAACAGAAGCTACAGTGGCCTTCAAGGACAAGAACAATTCTAAATTTTAAACAATGCACCTGATGACATTCCAACTATGACACTTTCAAGATGGCGGCACTAGGCCTTGGTCCAACATATGCAGAAATATGGACATATATGAGACCCTTTCTAAGGGAAAAAATTATAATTCAAAACATTTTTTTCAGCTATTATGCACTAAATTAAATGTACTTATGGATATTATAATTACTTTCTACAAAATCTGCCAGGAAATAAAACCCAACATCAACCCAACCCTACACACTGCAGCTTTAAAGGACTTAGTTTTCCAAATATTTCTGAATCAGCAGGTAACAACACCAGGGTTGAATACCACCGTGTGTTGCACTTGCCTTTGTTCCACAATTCAGTTTTTAAATGTGGGATTCCCTCCTACAAACGTCATCCTCCTTAAGGTTTTTCATTTCAATAAAGGTAAGATGTTTTTTTTTGTCCATTAGATTTTGAAAGAGAGTCTAAAAGAGTTGTAGCTGACAGAGTACTCTAAGGAGAAATAATAGTCAAAGTCAAATGTATTTCTTTTGCACATTTAACAACAACATCAGTGTCATATATCATCTATCACTCAGTAGATGCAAGTAAATAGTCTGTTTTCTACACTACAACAATCAACAAAGACTTTCCCTGCACCGTTTCAGGACAGATCTAGGATACAGGGAACTTACTTGACCATCAGATTATGCACCTGAGTGAAAGACGGACATATCGGAAGTCAACAGCAGTCACTCTTGGACCTCTTGCCATATTGGATCCAGGTTCAGCTCCATTCCCGGGACAGGTGAGGTGGATGTGACGTGACGTATGGTGTCGTCTCTGATGGACCCCCCCCGAGGACAGAGCCACGCAGGTTCAAACGCAGTCAGTTCACCCGTGTTGACACCGAGACACACAGTGACCCAACTGCCACTCAATCAGACAGACAGTGGAGTTCTTTTTACCTAAACCCCTGAGAAGTTGTGACATTCTGGTTCAAGGAGGTCCTACAATGCAGATGCCCTGAATAGTCTTATACATTTCTTAAAAAGCAGTCTTTTTCTATTGTAATTATTCGGTCAACAATTTAATTTGATAAAGATTTTATAATAGTTTTTTCTGTTTTGTTGCAGTGATAGGGTCTCATTCTTGTAGGCCTAATGACTGACAACTGGTCATTACTTTTTAATATTTTATTACACTATTTGTGAGTACATAATAGTTCTTATATAATAGTTTATTTTTTACCTGTCTTCGTTCAGCAGTGTTGACACCGAGACACACAGTGACCCAACTGCCACTCAATCAGTAAGACAGAAAGGGTTCTTTTTTTTGGCATTTTTGGCATTTATAAGCTTTGTTAGATAGTACAGAGTTGAAATGGGGAGATACAGAGAGAGGGAGAGAGAGAGAGAGAGAGGGGGGGGGGATGACCTGCAGTAAAGGTCCACAGGTCGGATTTGAACTCGCGACCACTGCAACGGAGGCCGGAGCCAATATGGTACGCGCTCTATCCACTGGGACTACAGCTGGAAATTAGCCAAATAGGCTAAAGCTTAAGCTTTTACTGTAAAGTTAATCAAAGGGGACTGTTCACAAAACTATACACAAATAAACTAAACTAAATACTTCATGTCCCAAAAACATACATTTGAAAAGGAAAAATGTGCAAAGTATCTGTACAATCTTTAACGTTTACATTTCCTCGTACAAAAAGCAACACTTTAGGCTCCTACAGTATGTGCTATGGGGTTCCTACAGTATGTGCTATAGGGTTCCTACAGTATGTGCTATGGGGTTCAAAGACACAAAGAACATCCGAACACTGTGTCAAACAACAAAAGCATTTTTATTTTTTATATGAATCACTTTTCTCAGTGAACATTGGCAGGCAACAGTTTGTCTCCAGTAGAACAACATGTGGTGCAGTCAAGGCGGAAATAAAAAAAAAAATTAAAAAAATTAAACTGTGTACAAAAATACAACCTCACTGTACAAACGCTACAAAGTTACAAAGCAAAGAAGAGCCGGAGACTCATCAGACCAACAGTCTCCACAGGGCTGAGGGTGTATGGGATATATGGCACTTCTTCAAAAACTGAAACAGTCGAGCCCACAGAGAAAAAAACAAGCAGGAGTGCAATTCTGTTAAAAAACAACACATTTTACGAGGTGTGTGTGTGTGTTTGTGTGTGTGTCTGTGTGTGTGTTTGTGTGTGTGTATGTGTCTGTCTGTCTGTCTGTCTGTGTGTGTGTGTGTGTGTGTGTGTGTGTGTGTGTGTGTGTGTGTATGTGTCTATCGGTCTGTCTGTCTGTCTGTCTGTCTGTCTGTCTGTCTGTCTGCCTGTCTGTGTGTCTGTGTGTGTGTGTGTGTGTGTGTGTGTGTCTATCTATCTGTCTGTCTGTCTGTCTGTCTGTCTGTCTGTCTGTGTGTGTGTGTGTGTGTGTGTGTGTGTGTGTGTGAGTGTGTGTATGTGTCTATCTGTCTATCTGTCTGTCTGTGTGTGTGTGTGTGTGTGTGTGTGTGTGTGTGTGTGTGTGTGTGTGTGTGTGTGTGTGTCTATCTATCTGTCTGTCTGTCTGTCTGTCTGTCTGTCTGTCTGTCTGTCTGTCTGTCACGCTAGTAGGCCTGCAACACATCCCCTGCCATGTGAAGTGGTGTGTGTCTTTGTTTTTGGTGAAACTGAGTGAGATATAACACCATTAACATTCAGAAATGTTCTTAATTACTAACATTACCCTGAAAAATCTTAAGTTATTTGTATAAGGAAACTCTTATATCAAAGTTCCAAAGGTGCAACTTCACTATAAAGTATTATATGACTTGTGAATACATACTTTAAGTGACTGCTGCAAAAATGCTTCTGAGAGATATAATTATTGGACGGGATAGATTTTCAGTATTGATTAAGCTTGAGCAATGTACAGCTCTGGAAACAAATTAAGAGACCACTGCAAATGTTCAGTGTCTCTCGTTTTACTCTTTAGAGGCATATGTTTGAGTAGAATGAACATTTTGATTTTATAATATAAACTACTGATAACATTGCTACCAAATTCACAATAAACATATTGTCATTTAGAGCATTTTCAATAAGTAATGTAGAGATGAAGATTGAAGAAAAATCCAGACTGATCTCATATTTTTTTCCAGAGCTGTATATGTCAATAGTCATTTAGTGTTTAGACTCTAATTGGTTAGTGTACTGTTCGCTTGTATGCGCTGCGGACTGTAAACACTCATCAGAACAAATCAATGAACCGGAAGAAGGTCAAACTACTTTAACATAGGCTGGTTAAAGGTGCTACGAGGAACTTTGAAATATTCCTGAGACAGTCTCATTTTCGCTTTGATGATCATGAATTACATATAACAGCACACGAGACCATCAGTACAAAGAATGCGATTGTTCTATAGTTTTTCTTAATGCCTTTGTCATGGGTATACGCTCACCCAGGAACAACAGCTGGCGTAGTAAAAACACCAACGCTTTAGTCCAAAGGGGGTGCAAGAGTTAACACAAACTGAAAGTTCCTCGGAGCACCTTAAAGTACTAAACTATTTTCTCTTGTTTATTTCACTGTTTTTCACTTTGAAAGTACCTGAGAATAACCCAGGATCCCATTGAAATGCAGCCAATGTTATAGATATAGTATGATATGCCCTGCGTTCCAAATCACATACTCTTTCATTTTACTACACTACATACTAAAGTACAGAAGAGTTTCAGGGCCACAGGAAGAGAGAAAAAAAATCCGATAAGGAAGATTTGTTTTCATTATGTCGAGAAATATCAAGAAATAAGACGATTACTCCAAAATGATAATGGAGTTAGTGGGGCATTTATGTATTTTCAGCATACTACAATTGATGTGCATGTATTGGGACATCCTAAATCTTTTTCTGGCGTACTAAATAGTAGGGAAGTATGGGTATTGGAACGCAGGGATGGTTTTAAACCGAACATAGCCGTAGATTCAAAATCAAACGCAATCAATTACCATAAAGTGTCAAAAACAGATCTCGATGACTCATGCAACGTAAAGTGTTTAGAACAATCCGACAATCGGTTTCAAACGGTCTGGTAATCTGTCGTGCGACGTCAAACAGAGAGTGTCATGCTATTTTTAATATGACGATCAATATCAATAATCATTTCTTAAATCGTTTTTTTTAACTGACGGAGCAGCAGCGGCAACACAGCAAGATCAAAATACATGACGAGGATCATGACAATTTTAAGAGAGAACGCATTTTTTAAAACCTACTTTAAGCCATTCAGTAGAGAAACGCTGAGCAAGTAAGTAAACAAAACACATTGGTTGAAAAACTTTCAAGATATGTCAGCTTCGAGAACAGCAACCTTGTCCGTCATGCATCAGGGGGCAAATGCAAATTAAAAAAAAAAATTATTATATAAAATAAAAAATCTTAAAAATATGAATAAATAACTAAATAAATACATCATATCACAAAAACACATTTATCTGTGGAGTTGTTCCCCCCACTTGGCACAGATCACAACGATAAAAACAAAAATAAAAACAGATTATTTTTTTATAAAATTGAAATACTTCAACAAATAGCTTCAGTAAATTTCTGAGCTAAGCAACATTACACACGGTAGATATACAGCTCTGGAAAAAAATTAAGAGACCACTCCAAATGTTCGGTGTCTTTCGTTTTACTCTTTAGAGGCATATGTTTGAGTAAAATGAACCTTTTAATTTATTAACAAAAACTACTGACAACATTTCTACCAAATTCACAACAAAAATATTGTCATTTGGAGCATTTTCAATAAGTTAAGTAGAGATAAAGATTTAAGAAATATCCAGACTGGTCTCTTAATTTTAGACCAAGGTGTCACTTCTTAACACTCCTCTGTCTAGATCAATTGAGGATTTTCTTTTAATGACGGCAAGTAGGTGATACATACTGAAGCCCACACTTTGCTACCATATGCTGGGCTTTCAAACAGGCAGCAAAAGACGGCCTTTTTTCGACTGTCAAGTGATGGTTACTTGAGATCTGTTCAGGTGCTTGTGAGGAGCTTGACTGTGTCTTGAGCCCTCTGTCGTTGGATCAGTCTTTGCTCTCTGTGCGCGTTCGTCTGACGATTGAGGAGAAGAAGCTTCGGCCCTGTGGCGTGCCCATCAACATGGGAGCCTGGTTCTTATGCACAATGTCAATCTGGGGTTAGAGGAATATAAGAAAAAGAGTTAAAGGCCTACTTCACCGGTGGGAATATGAAGCTGTATTGAACTCTGAGACCCTGTGGAGTATGTGCAAATGTGCAAACATTTTAGAAATCGGTTCATCCTAGCCTGCAAAGTTTTTTGTTAGAACTAAGCCAAAGTTACGTTGAACTGTTTTGATGCATGCATTCAATTTGAATTGTTCGAAGCTCTTTACATTCGCACACACACACACACACACACACACACACACACACACACACAATCATTCATTCATTCATACATTCACACACTTCACTCATTCACACATTCATCCTGCTACAACCTGCCAATCCTTTCAATCAAAACGAAACAAACAAGTTTACAACTGCTGTCTACCCCCCACAGAAGTTCGAAAAATGCATCAACAATAAAACAACTCTCCCAAATGGCTCCATATGGGCCCTTGTCAAACGAGGCCTGTTGGATTATGAGTGTACTTTAGAGGGGTCCCTAAATGTCTTAATGTCGCAAACTTTAGGAATCTTTTAGTGTATATGTCTGTGCTAACATATGGTAACAATACATTATGGTGGATTATGCTAAAATATGGGCTTCTATGGGTATATAATAACTCCCAAAATCCTGTTTTCCCAACAATGATGCCACTTCTATTGAAGGTTATAGATCAATGGGACGGCAAAATATCAACCATCAAGGGTTTTGTCATATTAAGCACATAGTTCATTATACTCTTAACACAGTGATGGCTAGGAGGAAATGCTACCATCTGCATTAAAGGGGACAACATTATCTTCAAAGGAGAGGCTGCCATTGATTGTACTTGCACTCTGGAGCAATTATACGCCTACCAGCTTTTGTAGGCTTTTTTTCTGACATCATTAAACCTGATTGAAGCTAATGTTTTTTGATGCACTTCACAAAATTCAGAGAAAAGCGGTAACCTTTTTTAGGCAGGACATGGGTCACGTAAGGAATATCTAAAGGAATACTTGAATTAAAATTTAGGGAACAACAAATGCGACATGAAGCATTTATCGGCATCAAGAGCCCCAGTTACAGAACAATGTGGCACTGAAAAATTAAAGACAATTAGAAGGTTATATGCAAATGTTTGTCTCCCATGTCATCAAAAATATTCCAAACTTATCGTCATATTTAGGACTTATAAAAGTGATATTGTACCAGAAAACATCAGCAAATACAGTCAAATGTCTGTTTTTTTAAAAGGTAATTCAGACCTTGTTATCAAAAACAACAACACAGCAAGACATGTTATACGCCGTTTAAAAAATGCAAATTTGAGTTTGATGGTGTTAAATATGTTATGCTGCGCGCCGAGGATCTTCGAGGCATTTGCATAGTTGTTGTTGTTAATAATTAGTGGGTTAACATCACCAAAACAACCGTGATGTTTTTTCATAAGCATTTAACAGGTCGGCTGATTTAAATTCAGCTGCGAAAACATACCGTCTATGGATATATATCTCGCCGCAGCCTCCCAATTATGTATTGTCAGATCCTAACTTTGCTCTGTTGTTGAGAGTCGTGCCAAGCATTTTACAAGTGGCACTTGTACGGCTACTCGTTTTGTCATGCGGCGGCGGGCTTTTACTTAGCGAATGCCTGAGCGAATCATATGCAAATCTAGAAAGCCACTTCAACTGCAGTGGTTTGTTGTAATTAAAACTAAACACACGCTGTACCGTAATCAACGCACAATGAGGAGTTTGGTTTTGAAAAAAAAAAATGTAAAAACTTGGACAGAGGGCAGAACACTTGTCCATGAGTATATGTTTGAGACATAGACGGTAAACAGTATTTGTTATCATAAATTAGTGCACGGAGAAATAAAAAGCTATCATATATAGGAGCAATGCAAGGGAAAGGTGCACGAGATCTTCCCTTACCATTTCACCATATCACCTTCATCCACTGCCCACTTCATTTTAACCGATTTTAATTCAATTGTTTATTTTCTGCATTGATTGTATAATGTATATTTGTCTGATTGTACGGTGTCCTTGAGAGCAGTGAAATGCTTTTAAATACAATGTATTATTATTATTATTATTATTATTATTATTATTATTATTATTATTATTATTATTATTATTATTATTAAATTCCAATAAATTTTATAATTTGGAAATCTATTCGAATGGTGTATTTTCATTGTGCAATTGGAGACTTATTAATGCAGCATTGTGTTGTTGAAAGTGTCTTTTATATTTTGTCACAGTTTTCACCTCAGACCCATGTTCTGTGAAGTGAAAGTTCTAGTACGGTCTTATTAGCTGCGTTGCAACACTCACTTTTATTTAAAGACCTTCTTCACCGGTGGGAATACGAAGGTGTATTAAACTCTGAGGTCCTATGTAGTATAAATGTGCAAACATTTTAGAAATCGGTTCATCCTTTTTGTTTTGTTTTGTTGTTTTGTTTTCTTCTACAATGTCTTGTTTTTAATGATTTTATGATGATTTTATGCTCTGTTAGGTGACCTTGGGTGCCTTCAAAGGCGCCTATAAATTAAATGTATTATTATTATTATTATTATTATTATTATTATTATTATTATTATTATTATTATTATTATTATTATTATTATTATCCTAGCCTGAGAAAAGGCAGAAAAAGTGTTTTATGGTCTCACTGTCTAACCCTACATTTTCCCATTTGTGACATCACACATGGTAAGATGTAAGGGTTAGGATTAACAGGACAGCTGAGCCAAGGGAAGACTAAGGGAAGACTGAGGGAAGACAAACCTCATTCATTATATTATACTGGCAATTTTATGATGATAGAACGCCGGTTCCGTGTGGGTGAAGTTTTCCATGAACTTTCTAGGACTTTTTCAAAGACAGTATAGCGAGCTGAAAGTGATTCTCTGATCATGACAGCAGCTCATCACCTTTACATGTTCGTAGGTTCAGGTGCCACGGTGATCACACTTCAGATTACTCACAAGGAGGGTGGGTGTCGCCAGAGGTGTCACAGACAGAACGCTCAACGAGACTAACACACACACACACACACACACACACACACACACACACACACACACACACACACAAGAACAAACTTCTCGCTGACAGAGCTGCGAGAACAAGACTAAGTTCAACTAAGTTCTTTCTGGTCTGGACATTTTCATACTTCTCGAGAACTCAAGTGCTGCCGAACTCCTCACCGCGGCACACGTCACCCGCTGTAACCATAGTAGCGCCAGCCAGCTAATTTTCCTCATTGACTTCAGACTGACCAATCACACAATAGTTCTGGGACAAGCTGCGAGGAGAAAGTTTGGCCCGGGTGATGTGTCGAGAACAAGCTGCGAGAACAGCTGAACAAGAGCTGAGAGAAGAAAATGAAGTAATTTTCTTCTCGCAGCTCTGTCACCGAGAACTTTGTTCTTTCTTCTCACGGAGTATGTAACAGCCTTGACTCAGTGAATTTAAGAAAGCACCGCATGTTAGTGATCCATAAGGGCCCGTGTCCACCTAGCGCCTTTTTCTGACCGCAAGCGCCTTTTTTCAATTGATTCCCAATGAGAAGCGGCCGCCTCGGGAAAAGGCGGCCGCTCTGACAAAAGGCGCAGCGCTCAGCGTTTATTTTCCGTGCGTTTTGCCCTTTTTGTGCGGCCGCTTCGAGCTTTTCCAGTTGAACGTCACCGCCGCTTTTTTCAAAGGGCCAATCAGATAGTAGATCGTCGGGACTCGTCGCCTTGGCAACCTAGAAGACGGAAGAGAAACTGCTTTTTACCGTCTCTGTTGACCCGAAACTGTACGAAAAGAGTGACTTAAAATGACCAGAACAGAGGGAGGAGAGCCCGTTAAAATGACCAGAACAGAGGGAGGAGAGCCCGTTAAAATGACCAGAACAGAGGGAGGAGAGCCCGTTAAAATGACCAGAACAGAGGGAGGAGAGCCCGTTAAAATGACCAGAACAGAGGGAGGAGAGCCCGTTAAAATGACCAGAACAGAGGGAGAAGAGCCCGTTTGTGGGAGCAGATTAGGCGAACACTTGATTCGCTGTATTTTTATCTCCTACGGATCGTTTCATGCGCACACGTCAGCCTACACAACTTGCTCCGTGTGTGTTTTGCAGGAGCCGCGATAACTCCTCATCCAAACAGAGGATGGTGGAAAGTATTCTCTGTTTCATAAGACTACTCATATTAAAATGTAACGATTTAAATAGAAAACAGCAAGCCTAAAGAGTTAAACCAGTGTTGATAGGTCTGACTGACAGGTGACGATCAGCTTTTTTCTCCCCCGATCACAGCGCTCTCTCTCCCAGCTCATAAAACGCTTGAAAAAAGCGGCCGAAAGAAACGCTCAGTAGACACACTCCCGAGCACGCAGCCAGACATACAACTTACAAGTGATTAGATTATTACCTGTGTGTTGAATATTGTTGTTGCAATGTGTGTGCTGCTTGATTGTGTAATGTGTGTGAGTGTGATGCATGTGTTGTTGATTATACAGTGTGTGCGCTGCTTATGTTTGTTGATTGTGTCTTGTGTTTTTTAAGCTACTGTCATGTGCCCCCTTTAAATTTTAATTGAATTGAATTGAAGGCAATGCACATTACATCAAATTAAGTTCATACTTTTTCCCCTGTAAAAATGCTGGTATATAAAGTATTTGTTTTGGCTTGTACTATAGGCTCTGGTTTGTAATAACCACTTTAGTGTGATACACAATTAGTAGAAACAGCAATTATATTTATGAATGTATGTATATATTTTTTTTTAAGTTTTTTTTAGGGCATTTTCAAGCTTTATTAGATAGTACAGAGTTGAAATGGGGAGACAGAGAGAGAGAGAGAGAGAGAGAGAGAGAGAGAGAGAGGGGCGATGACCTGCAGTAAAGGTCCACGGGTCGGATTTGAACCCGCGACCACTGCAACGAAGGCCGGAGTCGATATGGTACGCGCTCTATCCACTACACCACCGGAGCGCCTGATGAATGTATATGTTTGACTTACTGTGCAGGGAGTCTGCATCCACGGTTCCCCATCAATTTGCATCGGGAGAGATTTACTGGTTCTGCAAGAATAAGAAAACGGTTAAATCTTAAAATGCTGCATGAGGGTAAGTTTGTGTTCAACTGAAATGAAGTTACAACTTTTTGATATTTCAATGCCTACATTCTGTAACAATGATAACTACATAAAAGCTTTATGAGATTTCTCTTTTTTCCTGCTAAATTTGACTTTATATTCTTTTTTTTTTGCATTTTTATGCTTTATTGATAGTGTAGAGACAGAGTTGAAATGGGGCAGAGAGGGGAGTGACATGCAGAGAACGACCGCGGGCTGGAATCGAACCCGGGTCCGCTGCTGGCCAAGGCCCATGGGGGGGACGCCCTACCAACTGAGCTAAGGGCGCCCCCTTTGACTTTATATTCTTATGCCAAGAGAGTATAGTAGCCTAAATATGTGACTAAAAACAAAACAATGAAAATATAACAGAAGTGTCAGCGTCATGTCCCAAAGGTAGTAGTGTTCTGGTTGCCCCCCCCCTGACCTGATAGTGACAGAGGAGCACTGGGCCAGCCGTCTCCCTGCGCTCTTCAGTCCCGTGTAGATCTGACCCATCTCCATGGCTCCCTCCAGACCCACCACCTCCAACAGCTGGTCGGACAGGTCTGAAACACACAGAAACACATATTTTTAATAATAATAACAATAATAACAACAATAATAATAATAATAATAATAATAATAATAATAATAATAATAATAATAATAATAATAACAATAATAACAATAATAATAATAATAATAATAATAATAATAATAATAATAATAATACTAATAATAATAATAATAGATGGAATTTATATAAATCTGGTGTTCTTAATACACATCCTAGGCGTTTTCTATCTACGACACAGATATTTCTATCTTTTTAACACACTGCTTAAACCTGCAGTGTGTAGAATTTTGGGTTTTATTTCCTAGCAGATTTTGTAGAAAATAATTATAATATCCATAAGTACGTTTAATTTAGTGCATAATAGCTGAATTTTTTTTTTAGAATTATAATTTTTTTCCTTAGAAAGGGTCTCATATATGTCCATATTTCTCCATACTTTGGACCAAGGCCTTGTCACCGCCATTTTGGAAGTGTCATAGTTGGAATGTCATCAGGTGCATTGTTTAAAATTAAGAATTGTTCTTGTCCTTGAAGGCCACTGTAGCTTCTGTTATTATTCGAAAGGGTTGGGGTTACCCAGGGAGCGTTGCATTCTAGAACTTTCAAGAACTTACTTGATGATGTCATATTACACACTGCACCTTTAAAGCTGGGGTATATGATTTCTGATTGGTCAAAGTTAACATGAGCTGACACTTTGACCAATCAGATCTAGGCTCCAATTATCTGTTCTTATTGGCTGTTGGGACTGTCCATTCACTTTGGCACGACTTTGTTGGTGTAGAGAGTGTGTCAGGGAGGGACCATAAGGGAGGGACCAAAGAGAACAAGAGGAGCGATTGAATCTCTATCCCAAATGCCATTTTCTCCCCAAATCCTCCACCCCAGCTTTAAAGTCCATGTGTTTTCATTAGTGATATCTTCAAATGGTCACAGACAGATATTAAAGCCTTCTCACTGGTTTAAAGAGTGTAAAGAGTTCCCAGGTCATTTAGAAGTCAATAGTTGAAAAGTCAAATCTATTCTCCTTGTGTTTTTATCAAACATCCCCTGGTTGGAACAGAGACCCTCCTGACCTTGTTATATTTAGCACAGAGGCTCCATGGTCAGACAGACACACACACACACACACACACACACACACACACACACACACACACACACACACACATACACACACACACACACACACACACACACTAACACAAGTACAATATCTCTCTCTATGGGTGTACTAGGTCTCTGTAGCCCCGGGCAACAAGGAATCTCTATCGTAGTAGTGACACAGTCCATCATACTTGTCAGTGCTGCCTGTGTGTGTGTGTGTGTGTGTGTGTGTGTGTGTGTGTGTATATACGTGTCAGCGCTGCCTGTGTGTGTGTGTGTGTGTGTGTGTGTGCCTGTATGAGAGCTTTGCGTGAGTGTGAGAAGTCTCGGTCGGGGCAGAAGCTTTAAAGGCCTGTGTCTGGGGGTCAGGCTGCTGGATGTGTACACAAACCCTTCCACCAAAGACAGGTCAAGTGTTGTCAATTTCTGCCGGACATATAATGGATTGGATTTATATAGCGCTTTTCAAGGCACTCAAAGCGCTTTACAGGGTTCCAGGTTCCATTCATTCACACACAGTCATACTGGTGGTGGTAAACTATGATAGTAGCCACAGCTGCCCTGGGGCAGACTGACGGGTACACACATTTACAATAAGGGAACACAGTCAAGTCAAGTCAACTTTAAGGTCAATTTCTGCTATAGGCCAATTTATTTATTTATTTATTTATTTATTATTATTCTTCCTGAAAATTACACACAATACATAATTTTCTCATTGTGCCGACATCTAAGATATAAATGGTAAATGGTAAATGGACTTGACTAGGGTTGCTGAAAATTCCCGAAATTGACCCTTTTCAATTCCCGGGAAAAAAGAGCCTCCTTCCGGGAGATCCCGGGAATTTCCGTTAAACCGGATGTGCCTTTTTAATACTTTATTTTGTACCCACGTTCTCGGCCGAGTGGTTTATTGGGCACGTTATAGCCTCATATGCGCAGGGCAGACTGGATGCTAGCTCTAGACTGAACTAAGGGCATCAAAAGTTAAGTCATCTAAAGGCGTTTTCAGACGGGAGTAGACGTTCTGTCTGTGCACTCGACACGGATCGGCGGAGAAAGGAGGCTCCGCGAGGAAACGCCGTGCGGTAACCATGGAAACAACTTTTGTTTACAACCCTGTGTCGCTGCTGTTAAATATCTACTCATATTGTTAACATTTGTTTAGTTAATAAGTGGATTAGTTATTCAATTTGGTTTGGTTTAAATGTCTACTTTGTGGATTAGGTCTAGGTTTCACTTTAGTGTTTGGTGGAAGCAACGGGGCGATGCTCCTGTTTCATCTCATTAGATTCATGTCGCTACAAGAGAAAGCAGCAAAAGAAACAGGCTGCTTTATGTTCATCATACAATTTTGACTTGAATACAGAAGAATGGTGAATATCACCATCTCATTGAGGAGAGAAAAGTAAAACACTGTTCAGCTGTGCCAGGCTGCCAGTGCGCGCGCGCGTGTGTGTGTGTGAGAGAGAGAGGAGCACCGACGTGACAGTTTATCTGTAGTGGTCTCTCTCTCTCTCTCTCTCTCTCTCTCTACTCGCATGTCTGCATTGCTGTTGTTACAGACGTAATAGGCTAACAGTTTAGTGCGGCCGCTTGTCGCCACGTCTGTATAACGGTAGTGCGTCTCTCTCCACTCGCATGTCATTGAAAATATATTACCAGACACGTCAAAAGCCTCCCTTCTGAAAAGGCCATGATGGCGAGAGTATATTTTATTAGTAAAGGCCACTATTAATGAATTAAACAAATAAAAAAAAATTAAAAAAAGGGAGGACGGGTCCCGTGGCCAATTTCCGGTACTCCCGGACTGACTCATTTCGCGGGAATCCCGAAATCCCGGGACCCGTCCAGCAACCCTAGACTTGACTTATAAAGTGCTTTCTAGCCGATTTTCTCAGCCCAAAGCGCTTTACATTTCTTACCACATTCACCCATTCATACAAACACTCATACACCGATGGCAGTAGCAGCCATGCAAGGCGCTCTCTGAACCATCGGGAGCTATTTGGGGTTCAGTGTCTTGCCCAGGGACACTTCGACATGTGACGGGTAGGCGGGGAATCGAACCTCTGACCCTGCACTCCAGAGGCAATCTCCCTACCCAAACACTGTAGCACTTAAGGGTACTTACAATAAGGGTAAATTAATTAACTGTTAGTTCATGCTTAGTTAAGGCTAAATAAGCCTTAGCTAAGCATGAACTAACCGTGAACAACTGCTTAGTTATTGCTTAATAAACTTTAACAAAGCATTAACAGTTCATTAATGTCCCCTTATTGTAAAGTGTTACCCGTTTCTCTCCGACTCATGGTGCAATAAGTACAAAAGGATAATTGTAATTGTAAGTAATACATACAATAAATAAATCTAGATAGTGCAAAAGTAGCCCAAGGCAGAACCAAGCAGTTATTAAAAGTAAACAAATTGGAAAAAGGTGCAAAATTACAACGTGTGCAATATACAGTAAACTAGGAAATTGAACATGTACAATGTATAAGAGGCAGGACAATGTGCAGACTGGGTATAAATACTGAATGTAAAGAAAAGCCTCTGCCCTCAACCGTCCAGTACTTACACATTACCTATGCATTAACTAACTATTAATAGCTTTATCTAACAGTTGATTATTCTACCTTTAGTGTAAAATGTCGCCGCACAGTGCAATAAGTACAAAAGGATAAAAAAAGACAAGAAATATATACAATAAATAATTCTAGATAAAAAAGAAGCCTAGGGGAAAACCAAACAGTCCTATCCAGGCCTATAGAAAAGTAACTAAACTGAAAACTGTGCAAAATGAAGAACATTATGTACAGTGTGTGCAATATACAGCAAACTAAGAAATTGGAGATGTAAAAGAGTATGAATATTGAATGTAAATAAAGAAAAGCCCTGCGACCCTTTGGTGAAGCCTCTGCCCTCAACAGTCCGGTACTTAGATCAGAGCAGACGCGTGTCCATCACCATGGTGACAGCTGGACAGCCACAACAACACCTCACGACCACAGCAACATTACCATGACGACACGCCTCCGGGAAACCAAACGGATAAACACGACAGAGGCGGTGACAGTGAGCTAACTCGCCTTCGCACGCACTGAGAGAGACTACAAAATGGGTGCTTATGCTTTTATGCTCCTTGATTTTTTTTTATTATTATTTTTTTTTATTTGATTTTTTTTGTACTTCTCAGTAGCACTTTGAGATTCTAGTAAAATAAAGTGCATTACAAATAAAATGTATTATTATTATTATTATTATTATTATTATTATTATTATTATTATTATTATTATTATTATTATTATTATTATTATTATAGTTTCAATTAGTGTCTGTGTTTGCTCCCAGCCGCTTCTTAATTTGTGTAGGGACGAGTGGATGTAGAGTCAGAAGGCACACACACACACACACACACACACACACACACACACACACACACACACACACACACACACACACACACACACACACACGCACACGCCAGTAACAGGCCCGTTGAACAGATGGGGCTCTGCGTGGGACTGGGGATTCCAGCAGGGCCAAAATCAATGCTCATAACTGCAGAACAGAGGAGATATTAATAATTATATTTTTATCATCAGAAGATTGCTTTGCATCGCCGGTTGCAATCTAATTAATAGCTGCTCTGTTTGTAGCCTGTTGTTCTTGGTGGCTTTTTTCTTTAGAGTTATTTTTTAACCGTGAAAGTTACGTGTTTGTTTGAAAGTCTGAAGTGAGATACGTTTCCTTATATTTTTTTCTTCTTTCCTTCCTCGCTCTCTCACTTCCTGGGCTCCTGTGGTGAGACGCTACTGGCTTTAAGAGAATATCAGCAGCATTTAGGAACATGAATAGTGTACTTAGTGGATGGTGAACCATTTTATCATATCTAGCTGAGCTCTGTAAAGTAACACTATATAGCCAAAGAGTTCGACATTTAAAGGTG
>OX442353.1:32141985-32149485 GCA_949357725.1 Hyperoplus immaculatus | reverse complement strand
TGCACCTCTCTCTTCTTTGCAACCAAAACCCCGTCACACACACACACACACACACACACACACACACACACACACACACACACACACACACACAGACACACACAGACACACACACACACACACACACACACACACACACACACACACACACACACACACACACACAGACACAGACACACACAGACACACACACACACACACAGACACAGACACACACAGACACACACAGACACACACACACACACACACACACACACACACACACGCTAACTTTGATTCACCTTGTCGTACGTGAAATATTCATGCGCACTGAGAGAAAAAGTTTGGTGTGAAGTTTTGGTCTTTGATCGTTGTGATATGAGCAAGGACACGGACTGTGTGTGTGTGTGTGTGTCTGTGTGTGTGTGTCTGTGTGTGTGTGTGTGTGTGTGTGTGTGTGTGTGTGTGTGTGTGTGTGTGTGTGTGTGTGTGTGTGTGTGTGTGGGCTTCAGGGGGAGAGAGTCTTCCACACTGTCAGACCTGTTTAACGTACGGCAATAGTGTCCGATTACTTTTTACATGTTCACCGCGGGATAGGGGGAAACGTTTTTCTCGATTCCCTTACATGTCTTGTACGTGTGAACGTGTTGACAATAAAGCTGACTTTGACTTTTGACTTTGACTTTGACAAAACCAACCATGATCTATTCTACAGCATATTCAGACAGGGCCTCTATAAGTGCTGCAGATGACACACCACTTTTCCTTAGAATATGTCGAATATTTTGACTTGAAAAAACATGTTTAAAAAGTTTGATATTATTGTGTTGAAGATATTTTGTAGCCTTCGTAGCGGCTCAATGAGCATGTGTTGTGCATAATGCTAACATCAGAATGGCACCGTCACAATGCCAATGTTAACAACATGATTTTTAGCTTGTAATGCTACTATGAAACAGTCATTAAAAGGTGCTACGAGGAACTTTTAAATATTTACTTTCGTCTCTCTCTCTCTCTCTCTCTCTCTCTCTCTCTCTCTCTCTCTCTCGTCTCTCTGCTTTAACTGATAGAAAAATACTCTGTTGACTTTCAGAATTTCCTAGTCTTTTTATTTTTTTAAATAAAACTCCCCACGAGTAAACATTTGGAGGAAAATAAAAATAGGCAACGAGGCACTAGGATTACTGTCGAAACTCAATATTAATCGTACGCATCATCATGACATGAAAACAACTCCATATTAATGGGAATTATCTGTGAAAACGCTTTCAGAAGCATCGTGCGCCAGTAGCAGCTGCTGAGATGTTGTATGTGTGGCCGAAAACAGCGAGAGAGGCAGCAGTAACAGACGCAGACGCGCTCCAGAGGTAGACGCAGGGTGTGTGTTCCACTTTACCTTGAACAGCAAACATGAGCTCTTTGGGGTCGAGCAGTGGCGTCCTCTTGTCTTGGCCCTTCTTCCCGCCCTTCCGGTTGCCCCGCCTCCTCTTGCTCTCGCCCCACAGGTTGGAGCCGCCGTGCATGCTGGGAATGTTGAGGATGGCGATGCCCTCCAGGGATATGCTGCTCAGGTCCAGAGTTACGCCATCACACTTTAGGAAAGGAGAAAGAAACAACAACGTTTGTCAACACTGGTTTCCCGGGGCCTGCACTTAAATCTGTCTCTCTGGTAAAGCTATAGTGCGTAACTTTTTCGTATGAATGAATGTCGGTAACATGCAAGCCATCGCCAAACGAGTTGACACAAAGTTGATTAAGCCCACAAGACTCTCTATGTTATTTTTCAGTATGGCTGCGTTAAGAAACCCGTCCAAGAAATGTTTCAGTTGTTGATTCTACTGCTAAGAAAAGACCTGGACGTACGTACAGCCTGGGGATTTAATACATGCGCGATCACCTAAGGCTTATCTCATGTAGATGCTCCGAAAGTTTTGTTGTAATTATTCAGCATTCCTCATTTTTACTAGTGTAATGTCACACTAGTAAAATGAGGGGTTAGACAGTGAGACCATAAAACACTCTTTCTGCCTTTTTTCAGGCTAGGATGAACCGATTTTCCCCCCAAAAAATGCACATTTAAACTACATAGGATCTCAGCGTTCAATACACCTTCATATTACCACCGGTGAAGTAGGTCTTTAACCTGCATTAACCTAATGAAGACCTCTTGCACTGCATGGAAGGCTGTTAGAAGAGGGGAAAGATGAACTGTATACATCTTCATTATCACTCGATATCACACACAGTGGGGTCGTGCAGGGCTAATTACCTGTGTGTTGAACTGAGCTTCGGTGAGAGGCAAGTGGGAGGGGTGCAAAGAATAGCCTTCACACGTCAACACTCTGTCAGGCTGGATTTTTTTTGAAAACTAGTTCTAATTTGTGCTATTTATGAAACGAAAGGTTGACCTGTGTATTTTGTAAGCGGCACCAATATTCTCATATGTGGCTTTCTATCATTATAAAATCGCTATTATAATATTATTAAGGAGGATTTTCTTCCCTCAGTCTTTCCTCAGTCTTCCCTTGGCCCACACGTAGGAAAATGTAGGGTTAGACGGTGAGACCATAAAACACGTTTTCTTCCTTTTCTCAGGCTAGGATGAACCGATTTCTAAAGTGTTTGCACATTTATACTACATAGGATCTCAGAGTTCAAAACACCTTCATATTTCCACCGGTGAAGTAGGCCTTTGATGTGGTAATGCAGGAAATGTGTATTCACGTGAGAGCGATACAATAATCCTCAAAAATCTTTCCCTGTTTTTTATTTATTTTCTACAGTTCTCAAAAAACTGAAATAATAAAGTGTGTGGTGCGACTTACCTCCACCTCCAGAAACTCATGGAGCTTCTTACACGTGGCCGAGAAGGTCTCCGACGTGCCAAACTCAAAGTACCACAGCTTGTTCTTTGTTCTGTAAAGAAACAAGACAATAGAAGAACTGTGAAGGGACCGAGCAAAGAGAGTTTACTCCACATCAATATATGCTGCTTGTACAGATGTAGCTTCTCTTTTTTCTTCTCTGTTCCTAGTCCCATATTTTTTCTTTAACCTTTATTTATACAGGTAAATCCCATTGAGACCGGAGACTCTCTTTCAAGGGAGACCTGTTCCCATTCACACACACATTCATACACCGATAGCAGGCTAACTATCAACATTCACGCGAGGCAAGGTGGGTGAAGTGTCTTGCTCAAGGACACAACAACCATGACACACAAGTGGCAGGGCAGGGGATCGAACCGCTAACCCTTCAATCATTGGCCGACCCGCTCTACCACCTGAGCCACAGTTTCCCATATATGCTTTATGAAACAGAAACCAGTCTGTAAAAGGCAAGACACTCCACCCACCTTGCCTCGTGTGATTGACCCACATGTCGATAGTTAGCCTGCTATGTGTGTATGAATGTGTGTGTGTTTGGTAACATGTAAATGGGACTCACTCACTCACTCCCCCCCCCCCCCCCCACACACACACACACACACACACACACACACACACACACGAACAAGTCTCCCTTGTAAAAAGGTTTTGGTCTCAATGTTATTTACCTGTATGAATAAAGGTTGAAGAAAAAAAAAGAGGATCTTTGAATCTCCACAGGAAATAATAATAATAATAATAATAATAATAATAATAATAATAATAATAATAATAATAATAATAATAATAACAATAACAATAATTATTATTATTATTAATAATAATAATAATAATAATAATAATAATAATAATAATAATAATGATAATAATAATAATAATAATAATAATAATAATAATAATAATAATAATAATAATAATGGATAGGATTTATATAGCGCTTTATTGCCTAGGCACTCAAAGACGCTTGAAATATACCTCTAATGTTTACCGCTGACCAAAATCACACTAGTCATCAATCTCCAGGGAATGCATAATGTGGCTCGTTAATCACATATTGAAAGTGCAGCGACGGGGCGCTCCTGTGGTGTAGTGGGTAGAGCGCGAACCATATTGGCTCAGGCCTTCGTTGCAGTGGTCGCGGGTTCAAATCCGACCCATGGACCTTTACTGCAGGTCATCCCCCCTCTCTCTCTTTCTGTCTCCCCATTTCAACTCTGTACTATCTAATAAAGCTTGAAAAAAAAAATAAACTTAAAAAAAAAAAAAGTGCAATGATTAATGTAAAGCCAGTTATGGAGCACATGGGGGTGGGCAGTGGGTACCTATGCCCAACATCAGGGCCCAGTGGGGGGCCTGAGAGGGTAATCTACCTGCCCCTGCAATTACCAGCGGACTGGGGCGCTCCCCTACTGCACACTCTCCCATGGCTAAGGCTGATGATCAATGACCTCACGGGGGTGAGGCGCCATCTGTCCACATAATGCTACAATACATTATAAGATAAGATAAGTCAAATCATATCAAATCAAATCAGTTTTATTTGTATAGCCCAATATCACAAATAGACATTTGCCTCAGTGGGCTTTACATTCCATACAATATGATACAATATGACACCCTGCCCTTACACCCTTAGCTCGGCTGAGAAAAAAACTCCCAGTAAAAACCCTTTACCGGGATTAATTTTTGTTTTAAAGAAATCTCAAGGAGAGTCGACAGAGCAAGGGATCCCTCTCCCAGGACGGACATGCTGCAATAGATGTCATAAGTAGAGAAAAATCATGAAGCAATTTGATCATTGACCAGATGTTTACATGGTACTACTACAGTAAAGTGCGATAAGATAAGATAAGATAAGATATAGCCTTTATTGTCATTGTACAGTCACCTATACAACAACATTGGAAGTGCCAACTGAAGCATTGTGTGTGCATTACACATAAAGATACAAACAAGCCATTTTAAGTTAAAAATAGTAAAAAATAAGACACAGAAATAACAATAAAACATTTTGGAACAAGACAAGGACCGGCGATGTCATAATAAATACATGCAAAAGGCCTTATACTGTAACTACATGGATACAATGTCAGTGTTTTGTACTGGAGTGTTGGTTATGTGTTGTACCCCTATCAAACGGTGGAGACAGCGATTCTTGAGAATGCTTGTTGTCAAAATCAGTGAATATCTCCTCGCGATTTGCCACCCATCTGTACTGTGTGTGCACTGAAAAATAAATCTGGTGTTAATGCACAGCCTAGGCTCTGTAAGCTGGTATGTTAACTATGGGCACCCATTTACAAAGCCTATCAGATGATTGCGATTCCTTTTTTAGGTGAACAAAATGTGGGTGTTAATTGGCATGGGGACTATCAGTGATATTTTTTTCACTGTGAAGAGTTCTTGGCTGGTTATATTGAGAGGGCTTGTGGTGGTGGACTCCAAATTGGCCCAAACTATCAACCCAGCAAGCCTTCCAATCACCTGCGACCCGCCGAGTCGACTTGGCTTCGTAACAAGTGGAACAGTAAAGAGATTAAAACTGAAAATTGAGTAGAAGACTGAAGACTTTTCTGTTTCCCTTTTAACCTGTACATTTTATTTTATTTTTTAATTTGTTTATTTAAATGTTTTATTTCTCATTTGCTTTTCTAATGTGTATTCTGTACTTGATGCATTTTAATCTTGCCTCTTGTAAAGCACTTCTTTGAATGGCCTTGTGTCTGAATTGTGCTATAGAAATAAACTTGCCTTGCCTTGCCTAGAAAAATATTGTCGATCGTTATGGAAATCACAATCTGTATCACAGCAATAATAAGCCCCGTAGCATTAAAGCAGTGTCACGGAATCGCAAAATGGCGGCATAACAGACAGCAAGCAATTTATCTTTAACGCTTCAAGGACAGTAAAAAAAAAACGGCCTATACGAACAGTGCTGACACACACAGAATTTAATACAGTTAAAAAATGGCCTTCTCTTCGCCGGACTCAATGCGCCACAAAGAGGGACGTACACACACACACACACACACACACACACTAACCCGTTTGTGTGTGTGTGTGTGTGTGTGCGTGTGTGTGTGTGTTGAAGAGACGTATTAGTATAAGAAGAGTAACAATCACTGAATTATTGATTTCCTCATTAGGACTTTTGTCAGGACCATTTAGCCAGCTTTACAGATGAGCTTTCATTAGGGTACTTGCAAGGTAAGGTAGCCCTCGACTTCAAGACTTGATTTATAACGTGCAACATAGTCAATAGAAGAGGGATGGGACACAGAGGGAGGTGGCAGGAGGCAGGAGGGCGAAAAAAAGGGCTTTCTTTTCACAACAACACATCCCTACTATACGTATCCACCACAAGTATTGTCGTCATCAGTATGTTGAGCTCGGTAAACACATGAGAACAAGCCTGGGACATTTTGCAAACATTCAAATGAAGGCGGCTACTTCCAAAAGCATATTCAAAGCTGGTGGTTTGGGTGGATTGTTGAAGAGAAGGAAGACAGATGCAGCACAGGCAATGTTTTGGAGGCCTTGACTCTTTGTCTAAGATGGTTTTGCTCTTTGTGTTCGGTCAATTCAAAAGCTTCTGATGTCTGGATCTGGGTTTAGACTAAACGCAATGGAAGTTTTAGAAGTTTTAGAAGTGACACGGCCGCATGCAAAGTCAATGCAAAGACCTGGATTCTCTCTAGGTACAGAGGTGAAGATGCATTTTTACCAGTTGAAAATATTTCAACGTTAAAGAACAATTTCCGCTTAACCTATAGGCTACACAACTTTTCCTCGTGTGAAAGTGTAACATAGACACAAACATCGGTAACACTTTATAATAACTATCCGTTGTAACTCGTTAATAGATCATTAGTAAACTCTTAATTAATGATTATTAATGATTTGTTAAGTGTTTGTTAGCAGTTTGTTAAGGATTTATAACAATGGTAGATAGTTAATAGCTTAATAATTGAATCAGTTCATCTGGGAGGTAATCCGAGATACCGACGAGGCTGAAATAGGCTATAGACTATACACAGTGCATGGGCAACTGAGGGCAGCCCCATTTTCAAATATTTTTAAATAAACTCAATACACACTGGGCATGCCATGGACTTGAACGTGACGTGATCAGTTAATCTCGGATTACCTCCCAGATGAACTGATTCAATTATTAAGATATTAACTATCTACCATTGTTATAAATCCTTAACAAACTGCTAACAAACACTTAACAAATCATTAATAATCATTAATTAAGAGTTTACTAATGATCTATTAACGAGTTACAACGGATAGTTATTATAAAGTGTTACCCAAACATCTTTAGTTTGCGTTACATTTTGAAGACATGTGTGCAGTTTAGCTTCATCGATGCTGACAGTTTTATATGAGTGCAGTCAGTACAGTAAGGCAACACAGCCACACATTACTGATTCGTGGGTGGGGGGAGGAGAGGGGAGACTGCAGTCTCCAAACTGCTGTGGATTTAACCTGTTGGGTTGACATTCTCATGACTTTATAGGAATACTTCACTCATACGGAACCGGCGTTCTATCGTTATAGAATCGCTATTATAACATAATGAATGAGGTTTTTCTTCCCTCAGTCTTCCCTTGGCCCAGCTGTCCTGTTA
>OX442353.1:32136985-32139485 GCA_949357725.1 Hyperoplus immaculatus | reverse complement strand
CACACACACACACACACACACACACACACACACACACACACACACACACACACGTTAGCGTGGCTGTCTCGAGGCCACAGCACCTTTTAGATGCTCTCCTCTACCGGCCACCACTGTATCCAAACACACAGACGCATTGATTTTTTTGTTCCCCTCTGACACTTAATCTAACCCACCATGATCTACGACCTTATTTTCACACTAATTCCTTCTTGATCAGAGGTGATAAATATCGCATTGACATAACCAACTCTTTGTGAATCGCATCAATGCACTGTTTTGTTTTACATGACATCAACCCCGCAGCGCGCAGACTGCGACTGGCAGTTTGAGGAACGACCCTGAGTTGTGTTGTCTTGCCTTCAGACACGCAGAGAACGGTTTGAAAAATGCATTTCTGTCTGTTCGCACTGCAATGATTCCGAGGAGTTTTTTAATTTATTTTTTAAACCAAAACTACTGATACCCGGCATAATATATTCAACATCTTTAAGAACAAGTACAGAAAACTGAACTGCTAAAGTGAACTTATAAGCTTATAAGGCACTTTTTGCGCTTCTACAAATTCAAGTTTACAAACAGAGCTGAAGTGTGTGCAGATTGAAACAACAATTTTTTTTAAAGATTATGTTTTGGGCATTTTCAAGCTTTATTTTGATAGTACAGAGTTGAAATGGGGAGACAGAGAGAGAGAGAGAGGGGGGATGACCTGCAGTAAAGGTCCACGGGTCGGACTTGAACCCGCGACCACTGCAATGAAGGCCACTACGCCACTGGAGCGCTCCCCGAGGTGTTTTTAAAACCAAAACTATTGATACAAGCATAAAATATACAACATCTTTAGGAACAAGTACAGAAACTGAACTGTTAAAATAGCATTGAAGTGAACTTATAAGCTTGACACTTGTTTGCATTTCTACTAGTTCAATTTTAGATACAGAGCTGAAGTGAATGCAGATTGAAACAACTCACTTTTTTTTAAGATCATTTTTGGGCATTTTCAAGCTTTATTAGGTAGTACAGAGTTGAAATGTGGAGAGAGAGAGAGAGAGGGAGGATGACATGCAGTAAAGGTCCACGGGTCGGAATTGAACCCGCGACCACTGCAACGAAGGCCTGAGCCACTATGGTACACGCTCTATCCACTACGCCACCAGAGCGCCTCGACACAGCTCCCCATTTCACCATGCATGTTGACAACTGAAACTACAATATTTTCATTTGAAATTAAGGAACTTGATCATATTTGTGATATTGTTCCCACCCTAAAACCAGACACCTGATATGAACCTGACACAACATTTCTGTTAATTACTGATTTCATATTGTTTGCGAGGCTCGAGGTGTGTGTAGAAACGTGTTTACCTTAGGTCTGACACCTGTACTCACAGCAGGGGGGGAAAATAGTTTGATTTTAATATGTTGGTTTCAACAGTGAAGACAAATATCATTCTCCATTATATTTTATGAACTGCTTCCGTAAAAGGAGAAAAAAAATAGCATGTGTGCTCTACATTTTCATTCATAAGCAGTCGTGGCTTTGTTTCAGTCTAAAATCATGTCGAGCTGATTTTCATGTATTGTATCTTTCAGTCTTGGAGATGCATAAGTGAAAACCCTTTTGCCACGTGTGCTGCCCATGACTTTAATTAAAAGCTGACCTTGCAGAGGCACATTACGAAAACCAACTTGTACTGTTGTGTTACAGGCAAAACTACAGAGGTTTTCACAAATATGGACCACAACATTCAGCATCTTAACAAACCAATCTTTACATTTCCAGGTGAGTCCAAGTCGACACAAATTAAAGGAATACTTCACCCATACGGAACCGGCATTCTATCATCATGAAATCACTATTACAATATAATGAATGAGGTTTTTCTTCCCTCAGTCTTCCCTTGGCCCAGCTGTCCTGTTAATCCTAACCCTTACTGTGATGTCACAGTAAGGAAAATGTAGGGTTTGACAGTGAGACCATAAAACACTCTTTCTGCCTTTTCTCAGGCTAGGATGAACCAATTTATTTTTTTTTGCACACTTATACTAAATAGGATCTCAGAATTCAATACACCTTCATATTCCCACCGGTGAAGTAGGTCTTTAAGTAACACCACTGGGGATGGATGGGCGGGGTAGGACTGGTAATGTGTGAGCGGGTAATGGAAATGATTTGGTCTTAATAGAGAGTAGAGGCCGTGTCAATGACAATGCAAATCTGACAAGGAGAAACTAAACAGATGAGTTGGACTTAAATATATAATCTTCTAACAGATCATTTTATGCAAACGTATAAACGTAAGGGAGCCATCTTCATGATTATGACATTTTTATATTGCTCAGCCCTTCCACAACAAGTGCTGAGTCTTGTGTGTGTAAGTTCACTAGACTGTGTGAGTGCGTGTGTGTGTGTGTGTGTGTGTGTGCGTGCGTGTGTGTGTGTGTGTGTGTGTGTGTGTCTGTGTGTGTGTATGTATGTGTGTGTGTGCGTGTGTGTGTG
>OX442353.1:32071985-32131985 GCA_949357725.1 Hyperoplus immaculatus | reverse complement strand
TGTGTGTGTGTGTGTGTGTGTGTGTGTGTGTGTGTGCTTGTGTGTGTGTGTGTCTATTTGTGTGTGTGTGTGTGCGTGTGTATGTGTGTCCTGCATGATTTTGGAAAGTGCAACTGGAAAATTGGTTACCAACACCACACCATGTTGGAAGTAATAATGCCTTAGTTCCACTCAGCAGCACAGTTCGGTTTGGCACGGCTCCGTTTGGTATGGAACCATAACCCTGGGTCTGGCTTGTGTTTCCACTGCTGACAGCACTTTTTTTTTTTTTTAACCTTTATTTATACAGGTAAATCCCATTGAGACCGAAGACTCTTTTTCAAGGGAGACCTGTTTTCCTTTCCCACGTTACCATTCACACATTCATACACCGATAGCAGGCTAACTATCGACATTCACACGAGGCAAGGTGGGTGAAGTGTCTTGCCCAAGGACACAACAACTATCACACAGGTGGCAGGGCGGGGATCGAACCTCCAACCCTTTGATCATCGGCCGACCCGCTCTACCAGCTGAGCCACAGTTTACTAGGCAGGAGGGGTTCATGCCGGACTGCGATATTCGTGGTAGTGACATCATAGCAGCTGGACACAGTGTTGTCAGCTGATCAATTCAGAGGTTGACAAAAATAGCTGCGACATGCTTTAGTTTATTTTGGTACCCCTCCCCAGCGAAATATATGCAAATATATGCGTTCCAAGCCGCTCTGAAAACAAACCGCACCACAACTCTGAGTGGAAACCAGGTTTAAAGGTGCAGTGTGTAATATGACATCATCAAGAAAGTTCTACAAAGTTCTAGAATGCAACGCTCCCTGGGTAACCCCACCCCTTTAGAATAATAACAGAAGCTACAGTGGCCTTCAAGGACAAGAACAATTCTAAATTTTAAACAATGCACCTGATGACATTCCAACTATGACACTTTCAAGATGGCGGCACTAGGCCTTGGTCCAAAATATGCAGAAATATGGACATATATGAGACCCTTTCTAAGGGGAAAAAAAATTATTAAATTTTTTTTTTTCAGCTATTATGCACTAAATTAAATGTACTTATGGATATTATAATTACTTTCTACAAAATCTGCTAGGAAATAAAATCCAAAATTCTACACACTGCAGCTTTAACACACCATTGACAACCTCTTTCTTTAATTATGAAACAAAGATTATATTACTTTACTGTCTCGCCTTCATGTTGGCATTTCTCTAACTTGATGACACAAACCTCACAACCATCTGTCTCCATTAAACAGCAGGCCTGGGTTTATTTCAAACTCCCTTCACTTCATTTTTGGACCGTTTTTTTTCCAGCGTATACATATATCTGCACGTTGGAGCAGCACACAGCAGAGGGATGGCCAGGCTAAATGTTGTACTAAGACCACGGGCTTACATATGATAATGAGTACAAATGGGATTATTAGGAGGCCGTGTGTCATCAGTCTGACTGAACCGTGATGTCAAACCAGCCAAGCAAATTCAATTAGCTCCGGCCATTACTCTCTGGCGCTAGTGGAGACGTATTGAAAGACCTTAAATATTGATGGAAACATAGATGGAAACACAGATGCCACATTTGTTCATCTCCAAAGGTGAACTCAGCTCCTCCGCACGGTAATCACGGATGCTAAATATAAATATACAGCCCCGGAAAAAGATTAAGAGACCAGCCTGGATTTTTCTTCAATCTTCATCTCTACATTACTTATTGAAAATGCTCTAAATGACAATATTTTTATTGTGAATTTAGTAGAAATGGTGTCAGTAGTTTATATTATAAAATCAAAAAGTTAATTCTACTCAAACATATGCCTCTAAAGAGTGAAACAAGAGACACTGAACATTTGGAGTGGTCTGTTAATTTTTTCCGGAGCTTGTATATACACAGCCTGTCCATTTGTCATGCTGCGCCCAAGAGCCACTGCACTGTCTGTTGTTGTTTACTACATTGAGTACTGTGTGATGTGAAACCAGAAACATTTCTCACTATCTTTTTGGAAATAAAGCTTATTCCATCATAGCCATGGGGGTCTGCACTTGTACATAACTTAACTTGTACTTAACGTGTTCTTTGCCCTTTGTACTGCGTTATTTTACCGTTTGTGTTCTGTGTTGTGTCTCCTGTATGTTTAGTTAGTCTGTAAATTGTGTTGCTGCTGATGCCGACCTGAACAGGTCTCTCTTGTAAATGAGACCCTGGGTCTCAATGAGATTTTACCTGTATAAATAAATGTTAATAAAAAAATAATAAATAGCCGTGGTTTAAAAATGAATAAAGAAGGAACATCAATTACCCTGGTTACTGAGTCTTATATTCAGGACACACGTATCTGCTCTGTTTGAAATTCCTCAAAAGAAATTGTGTTTATTTGGACCAAAGTCAATACCAACATCAGCCATAAAGGACAAGGTGGAATATTTTAAATTTAAGGGCATGGGCTGAAGCGTATAGTTGGAACAGCAACTCTTCTCTCTTTAATAATCATGGTCTACCTTAAAACCTGCAGTGTGTAGAATTTAGTTTTTATTTCCTAGCATATTTTGAAGAGAATAACCATAATATCCATAAGTATGTTTAATTTAGTGCATAATAGCTGATTTTTTTTTTTTTAGAATTATTATTTTTTTCCTTTGAAAGGGTCTCATATATATCCATATTTCTCCATACCTTGGACCAAGACCTTGTCGCCGCCATTTTGGAAGTGTCATAGTTGGAATGTCATCAGGTGCATTGTTTAGAATTTGGAATTGTTCTTGTCCTTGAAGGCCACTGTAGCTTCTGTTATTATTCGAAAGGGTTGGGGTTACCCAGGGAGTGTTGCGTTCTAGAACTTTGTAGAACTTTCAAGAACTTACTTGATGATGTCATATTACACACTGCACCTTTAAAAATCAAATACATTTTATTATTATAGCCCAATTCCACAAACAGTCATTTGTTTCAGAGGGCTTTACACTGTGTTCAGCAAGAGAACGCCCTCTGTCTTTAGACCCCTTGACTCGAATGAGGAACAACTCCCCTACAAAAACATTTCACGTGGAAAAAAATACAGAAGCCTTGCAGCTGTTGTATTGCCCTATCCTTTTAATCAGGCTGTTTTGAATTGAGTATTACTAGCCTAATATTAACTGCTATTTCACTGTTTTATGGTTTTATGGACCCTGAGAGTATAGGGCAGTTGGCAACCACCGTGTTAATTATGTTACTATGTCTCTGCTATTCATATAATACACAGAAGCAAACAGACTCAGACTCACCTGCTGTTGAACTTCTCAGGATGCTTCTCCCTCATGACGTGGAAACGATGTGCGATGGAGGCGTCCTGAAAAAGAGAGAAAGAAATCTTTAGTTCAGATATAAGTTTTACTTAAAGGAAAACTTCATCCATACGGAACCGGCGTTCTGCCATTATAAAATAGCTATTATAATATAAGGAATGATTTATTTCATCCCTCAGTCTTCCCTCAGTCTTCCCTTGGCCCAGCTGTCCTGTTAATCCTAACCCTACATTTTTACTAGTGTGATGTCACACATGGTAAAATATATGGTTAGACAGTGAGACCATAAAACACTCTTTCTGCCTTTTCTCAGGCTAGGATGAACCGATTTCGAAAAAAATTTGCACATTTATACTACATAGGATCTCAGAGTTCAATACACCTTCATATTCCCACCGGTGAAGAAGGTCTTTACTTGTTTTGTGAAGAATCCTGCAAGTGATCCCATCCTCCTAAAACTTTAAAGAGTGGAGTTAGCGATTCTAGAGTATTTTGTTGTTAAAATCAGTGAATATCTCCTCACGGTCCGCTATTCCTTTCCTTACTGTGTGTTCGCTGCATTAAATAATCTGGTGTTTACAAACAACCTAGGCACTGTAAACAAATGTTAACACTGGATATTTGTTTTCAGCATTAACAAACAGTACAAAGTGGCAGATCGTGAGGAGATATTCACTGATTTAAAAAAGAAAAAAAAGTGATTTTGCCACTTATAAAGCCTGACGGTTTTGCATTGTACAGTATGTGCTCCCCTCTGTACAATGTATCTTCCCTCTTAACATCCAAATCAACTTGTTTCTGGTTCATTCACTTTCCACAACTTCCCAACCGGTGCCGCTCCACCTCCCCCCTGCCTGCTCCCCGGTGTCTAGATCTATGAGGTGAAAGAAGCAGCAGGAACAGCAGCGTGTGTGTGTGTGTGTGTGTGTGTGTGTGTGTGTGTGTGTGTGTGTGTGTGTGTGTGTGTGTGTGGGGTTGATCCCGGGATGGAGAGGTATTGACAGAGAAGCCTGACGAACAGCGGGCCGCCTCCACACAGGTTAATTAATTAAACACACATCGAGAGTAATCACAGCTCCAGCTAACCTACAGGAGGCTGAGACACCCAGGCAACCAAGTTGTTTTTTCTCTCTCTCTCTCTCTCTCTCTCTCTCTCTCTCTCTCTGTCTCTCTCTTTCTCTCTCTCGATGTGACTCTCAACCTTCCTCTCACCCTCCCTGTGATTCCACCCCTCAATCCCTCTCTTTCTCTGTTTCTCTCTCTCCCCCCTCTCTCTCTATCCCCCCACTCTCTCTCTCTCTCTCTCTCTCTCTCTCTCTCTCTCTCTCTCTATGTGATTCCAACCCTCACTCCTTCTTCCTCTCTCTCCCTCTCTCTGCCCCCCACTCTCTCTCTCCCTCTGTCTCCCTCTCCCTCTCTCTGCCCCCCACTCTCTCTCTCCCCACCTCTTCCTCTCTCCCTCTCTGCCCCCCTCTCTCTCTATGTTTCTCTCTCACGCTCTCTATCTATCTCTCTATGTTATTCTACCCCCCCCCCACACACACACCCTCTCTCCCTCCCCCCTCTCCCCCCCTCTCCCTCTCTCTCCCCCCTCCCTCTCTATGCTCTCTCTATCTCTCTCGCCCTCCCGGTGTGCGCCCCGGGGCAGCAAGTGCAGCCTCACTGGTGTTTCTTGGTGTTAAGGCGAGGCAGTTTATGTTACATATGTTAGTGTGGTGTGACTGACAGAGGCGCCTCACCAGTATATCAACACTATCTCAGTCTGTAACACTGTTAGCTTGCCTCTACGTGTGAATTTTTACACAATAAGGGATATATATATATATATAGAGAGAGAGAGAGAGTACAAATGATGGTTAGTATAATCTAGTAGTGAAATTTCTAGTTTGCAGTGATGAGGTGAAGATTTATTTAGTTATTTATTCTATAGAGCTGTTAAGCGGAAGTGGCGGAATTACGGGGCATGGGACCTATCGGCTGAAAAAAAATGAATGGGAGTCTATGGAAAGTAATCTACTATTTTCTGGTCCCAGTCATTAAATGCCTTGGATTACATATATGTTTTGTATGGGTCTAAATGATCATTTTTCATGTGAAGAGTTTGACGGTATGTTGTATGATTATTCTTTTAACAGCTTTTGAAAAAATGTTACGAGAACAACTACAAGTCTTGTCGCCTCTGTGACGTCACCTCAACACATTCCCTCCACTTCTCGACTGACAGTGCTAATGCTAATGCTAATGGCTGGACAACGCCAACAATCTCCCCACTCGAGAAATTGAAACTCCACATGTCCACTTGTGTAGTGATTTTCGCCACGCTGAAGACGTTTGTCTTGTCATTGGAAGAAGGCGGTAAAGTGCATTAAAGACACAGCCATGTTTCTGAGCTAAGCGGGTGTGAGTGGTGGTGACGTATATCATAAGTGTCAAGAGCAGCGAAGAGCTGTAGTCCACAAAAGCGCTCTGCACAAAACTTGACCGTATCCAGCTTCTACTCGCTAAATTGTTCAATTCTTTGCATGAAAAAATACCATCTAAATCCATACAAAACATATGTGTAATCGAAGGCATTTCATGACTGGGACCAGAAAATAATACATTTCTTTCCATTGACTACCGTTGTAATTTTTCGAGCCGATAGGTCCCATGCCCCGGAAGTAAGGAACTTCCGCTTAACAGCTCTATAGTAATTCTTCTTTGTCCTCCCTACAAGGGCATGAGTATGTCATCAAGTATGCAGAGGTCCTTGAGGAACAGATTGTTTAAGTCTCGAGTAATGAATTGTTCAGGGACTAACAACACTGACAGTTCCTTTCAATTTACACGTCTAAATTCGGGCGTCAGCAGAAAAATGCTGGCAAGGCCTTTGTGAAAAAAATAATAATAATCTTGACGAACACAAGCAAACTTATGCCATTTCGAGAAAGAGTGAGTGAGAGAGAAAGTTGCTGTAAACTTTTTGGGTTTGTTCCTCTACCCACCCCCCCCCCCAACACACACACACACACACACACACACACACACACACACACACACACACACACACACACCCACACACACACACACACACACACACACCCACACACACACACACACACACTCCCTTCCCCAATCTGTTTTTGACCCGCTCCAGTATATTTTGAGTGGCACTATTGAAACAGCACGTACGTAGAGAGGAGAAAGACCCCCTGCTAGTGCTCTGTACAAGAAAAATTTAGGAGAAGCCAAAAAAAGAGAAAAAAAAAATAAAAAATCAATAGCCAGCTCCTCTTGATGTCGTTTCAAGACGCTGTTACCAGAAGACCAAAAGATTTCTCTTCAAGATCCCCGCAGACTCACACTCATGCTTCCAACACCCAAAACAAAAACAGGTGATATGATGGATGTGTGTGTGTGTGCACGTGTGTGTCTGTGTCTGTGTGTGTGTGTCTTTCTGTGTCTGTGTGTGTGTGTCTGTCTGTGTGTGTGTGTGTGTGTGTGTGTGTGTGTGTGTGTGTGTGTGTGTGTGTGTGTGTGTGTGTGTGTGTGTGTGTGTGTGTCCTGCATGGTCTTGGAAAGTGCACTCACCTCCTGCTTCCATCACCAAGCCCAAAAGAAACACAAAAAAAACAGGTGATATGATGGATGTATCTGAGAGAGTGGAACTTGGTTTTTCTTTCTACAAACAGGACAATAGCTGCAAACAAGAGAGGAGAGGTTGTCTCCCCTTTGGTTTTGTAAGGACAATTATCTCAGATCTGTACAAAGTGGAACTGTGGCTATTGCAACTGTAAACAGCAACATTGCATTTCAAGCAACCGGGAGTGAGTGGATAAAATACTTTGGTTGCGTTCCGAATCGCATACTTTCTACTATATAGTATGTAGAAAAAAATATTTAGGATGTCCCGATTCTTGTGGCCAGATTTAGGATGGTTACAAGTACACGGATGTCCTACTTCATGCGGCCAAGATTGTTAGTGTTGAAAACTGCATCCTATTTGGGCGATTCTGACCCACAATCCAGTGCGCACGTGAAGTGACGTCACATCGACGAAGCCTCCATATGAAAACAAACGGGGATGCGACGGATATAAAAGCAAGAGGCAAGATCAAGGCGCAATGTTATGATGAAATAAGAGAGAAAAGTATGTCCCAATAGTATGCCTACTGCATCCTAACTAGATTCTTTTTATCGTCGGATGTAGTATGTAGAATAGAAAAAAGAAAGAGTATGAGATTCGGAACGCAACCCCAGTCATTCTACCACTGATGTAGGAGAGGAAACGCTGTCAACATCACAAAGAAAATACTATACGATAGTACATATTGCAGTGGTCGTGGGTTCAAATACGACCCGTGGACCTTTACTGCAGGTCATCCCCTCTTCTCTCTCTGTCTGTCTCCCCATTTCAACTCTGTACTGTCTAATAAAGCTTGAAAATGCCAAAAAATTATCTTAAAAAAAATAAATATATAATTATAACAATATTAAATACTGAACTGTCGTTAGAACATTATTAAGTATTTGAAAGTAAAATCATAAAACCAACAAAAGTGGATCCGGGGCAACTCACTCACAGCATCACTACCATGTCAGACACATTCATACCTCAAGCCTTGACCACTCCCTGTCTGTCTGTCTGTCTGTCTGTCTGTCTGTCTGTCTGTCTGTCTGTCTGTCTGTCTGTCTCTCTCTCTCCCTCTCTCTCTCCCTCCCTCTATCTCTCCCTCTCCCTCCCTCTCTCTCTCTCTCTCCCTCCCTCCCTCCCTCCCTCCCTCCTTCCCTCCCTCTCTCTCCCCTGTAGCTGCCCCTCAAATAATTACCAACGTAAAAACTCTGGCACCCAAATGAATACAGGACATGTGTAATGTGCTCTCATTGCTCAAAGTTTAGTCCAATTATGAGTAGGGGGGGCGGGGGGGCTTAGTCAGTTTGATGTGCCCTTCCACTATACGGGGGGGGGGGGGGAATAGAGAGAGAATAATGGCTGTGACAGGAGCATAGCAGGGTCGTTAGGGCGACTGACTGCATTATGCTAGTGCAGCGTAGCTCAGTGATTAGGTCTGTCGGTCTAACACACTGGCCCTGATTGAGATCATTACACTTCACGTCACTTCCACATCCTCCCAAAGGGGATGGACACATTAATTCTCAATTCCAACCAGGACTCATGGTGGCACGAAGGTTAAAAAAGATAAGATGGCCCCTTCTTTCTTTCTTTCTTTTGGAAGTTGGAAGAATCACCTGGGTTAATGGGTTGGATGGAATTAAACTTGGAACAGAGATTTGTTTTAGTTTATTTAAAGCCCCTGGAAATAGGGTCTAAAATAGTACAAAATCAATATAGGATATCAAAGTTGGGTGTCTCAATAAGCTTTTGAAGAAATCTGAGGTAAAATAAATGTTCATAAATATTAGAGAGATTTGTTTTAGTTTATTTAAAGGTGCAGTGTGTAATATGACATCATCAAGAAAGTTCTACAAAGTTCTAGAATGCAACACTCCCTGGGTAACCCCAACCCTTTAGAATAATAACAGAAGCTACATTGGCCTTCAAGGACAAGAACAATTCAAAATTTTAAACAATGCACCTGATGACATTCCAACTATGACACTTTCAAGATGGCGGCACTAGGCTTTGGTCCAAAATATGCAGAAATATGTAAATATATGAGACCCTTTCTAAGGAGAAAAAAAATAATTCAAAAATTTTTTTTCAGCTATTATGCACAAAATTAAACGTACTTATGGATATTATAATTACTTTCTACAAAATCTGCTAGGAAATAAAACCCAAAATTCTACACACTGCAGGTTTAAATCTTTTTATGTTCATCCAATGTTAATTTTTTTCAGTGTATGAGAACAACCAGACAAACACAATGACTTAAAGTGTGTGCATACTGTCTCTTTCCTATACTAGCTGGTATTGCTGATCGTTGTATTTTCCAAATTGTCATTACAGAAACAATCTTCACTTCATCTGCATAATCTCTGAGGTAATTACCAGCTTGACTTGTTGCTTGATCTTTATTGTAATTTTAACGGAAAGCAAAAAAAATAAAAAATTATTATGTGGAAAAAAAAATGTGTCGCAAAAATATTATATCACACTCAACCCCATAGAGAGCTCAAAGTCCTCCTAATCCGCCCCACAAACAACTTCATTTGTCTTCATCATCTCGCCTGCCGGGTGTTAATCCCAGCGACAGGGTGAAGAATGGGGGGTGGGGGGGGGGGGGAGGGTGGGAGTCATTATCACTGTATATGAGCCAGTCAGGACAAACAGGGTATTATTTTAATGTCCTCATTGAGGTCGGATCAGCAAGAAAATAATCAACTGGTTTCGATTAAAGCATGAAACTTACTTGAGTGTTATGTTGTATGGTATAGTAGATTTAGTTAACAGCATGCCTTACAACACATCTCATCAGACTGCACTTTGACAAAAAAATAAAAAAATAAATAAAAAAAATTGTACTTGTCTTCTCCATGTAGCCCTTACATGTGTCACTTTGTAGTTTGGTTTATTTGAAGCTATAGTACTGACGTGATTCTTGTTGTTCTGAGTTTGCACCTTCGTGGTTGAAAGCACTTAATGGAAGTCGCTTTGGATAAAAGCTAAAAAAAAAGGTAATGTATTGTAATGTAAAAGCATGAAATGGTCAGTTGAAGAAATGAAATCGTACAATATTTGGTTTGAATTTCGCAACAGAAGGAAAATTTGTTCTTTCAAAATCAATGCATTTTTTTAAGATGATTTTTTTAGGGCATTTTCAAGCTTTATTTGATAGTACAGAGTTGAAATGGGGAGACGGACAGAGAGAGAGGGGGGGGGGGGGGGGGATGACATGCAGTAAAGGTCCACGGGTCGGATTCGAACTCGTGACCACTGCAACGAAAAAGCCCAAGCCAATATGGTACACGCTCTATCCACTACACCACCAGTGTGCCTCGAAATTTAGTGCATTTTTGCTGTTTTATGTTAGGAAGAGAATCAATCACCCCAGATCACATATAGCTTTACTATAGATCTAAGAATGTGTACCATTGTATGCATGTCACTCCTGTTCTGCCTTCTCCCCCTAGTTCCCTTTCCTTTTAAGACTTCAAGACTGCAATATAACTGTTTTGCTTTTTTTGCCTTTTTTTGGGGGAAATGAGTGAGAGGGTCTTAATACTAAAGGGCCTCTCTTGCATGTGATGGCGGGTATTATAATGTGAGCGACAACAGCCTGTTTTGTACACAGAAGATCATTAGGAGATACTGAGATACTGTAACATTTGTCAGTCCTTTCTTTCTTTCTTTCTTTCTTTCTTTCTTTCTTTCTTTCTTTCTTTCTTTCTTTCTTTCTTTCTTTCTTTCTTTCTTTCTTTCTTTCTTTCTTTTTAGTAGTTTTACTCTTTGTATATATGTTTCTTTCTTTTTCTTTATTAGTCTGTTTATTTATGTTGACATAAACAAATTAACTATAAATTTTTTTTAAGATTATTTTTTGGCATTTTCAAGCTTTATTAGACAGTACAGAGTTGAAATGGGGAGACAGAGAGGGGGGATGACATGCAGTAAAGGTCCACGGGTCGGATTCGAACCCGCGACCACTGCAACGAAGGCCGGAGCCAATATGGTACGCGTTCTATCCACTACGCCACCGGAGCACTCGTACTGGTTTGCATTTTTACAAGATGCTGTTAAATTACTCCCGAATTCCCACTTGAAGGAACCCTATGGAGTTATTTTTTTAATTAACTTCAGTTTCACAATTTCAGAAATGTATTCTCCTTAAAGACCTACTTCACCGGTGGAAATATGAAGGTGTTTTGAACTGTGTAGCATAAATGTGCAAACATTTTTAGAAATCGGTTCATCCTATAGCCTGAGAAAAGGCAGAAAGAGTGTTTTATGGTCTCACTGTCTAACCCTACATTTTCTCATGTGTGACATCACACATGGGAAAATGTAGGTTTAGGATTAACAGGACAGCTGGGCCAAGGGAAGACTGAGGGAAGACAAACCTAATTAATATATTATAATAGCGATGTTATAATGATATAACACCGGCTCCGTATGGGTGAAGTATTCCTTTAATGAATGCAACTAAATATTAGGGTAATAGTCCAAAGATTTTTGTCTCACATTAACCCCATGTCCCCCCCATGTACACATAAGAGTGAATTTACAGATCAGAACTGACCGATTACCGCCATTGTTCCCCTCCTCTATCCCAATACCTGTGTTCCAATCCCCATAATTTCCTACTATTTAGTATGCCCGAAAAAAGATTTAGGATGTCGCAATTCATGCACGTCAATTGTAGTATGCTGAAAATACATAAACGCTCCACTAACTCCAATAGCATTTTGGAGTGTTGGTCTTTATTCTTGACATTTCTCGACATAATGAAGACAAAAAAAATCTTCCTTATCTGATTTTTTTTTTCTCTCCTGTCTGTGGCCATAACACTCTTCTGTACGTTTAGTATGTAGTGTAGTAAAACGAAAATAAAAAAGTATGTGATTTGGAACGCAGGGAATGTTAACAAGAAACCCTGTCTTGCTAATATCCTTCTAACATGGTCATTAGGGGCCCGGGGTGGAGGTATTATTCAACTAACATTTGTCAGGACATGCATCACTTATGTTCTTGAACAAAACCCACACAACATGGAGTGTCTTCCTCCTCAATCACCTGCAAATGTCAATTACCATATTTCCCCCATGACATTTATCAGTAATGGCTAACATGGGCCACACCAAATCAGTGTCATTATGTCTGGAGATGGGTGGACATGGGTGTGTGTGTGTGTGTATTTCATGTGTGTGTGTGTGTGTGTGTATTTCATGTGTGTGTGTGTGTGTGTGTGTGTGTGTGTGTGTGTGTGTGTGTGTGTGTGTGTGTGTGTGTGTGTGTGTGCGTGTGTGTGTGTTGCAGATACACAACGAGGCTTGTTTATTAATCAGAGACAGTTGATGACTTGAGCACATCTCAATAAAGACCAAGTATGTGACCCAGAATGTCATCACGGCAAATAAATGGACTGATTATGCCGTTACTGCGGCTGCTGTGTAGTGTTTTTATGTTTTAAAGGTGCAGTGTGTAATATGACATCATCAAGAAAGTTCTACAAAGTTCTAGAATGCAACGCTCCCTGGGTAACCCCAACCCTTTTCGAATAATAACAGAAGCTACAGTGGCCTTCAAGGACAAGAACAATTCTAAATTCTAAACAATGCACCTGATGACATTCCAACTATGACACTTTCAAGATGGCGGCACTAGGCCTTGGTCCAAGATATGCAGAAATATGGACATATATGAGACCCTTTCTAAGGGAAAAAATAATAATAAAAAAAAAAAAATCAGCTAGTATGCACTAAATTAAATGAACATATGGATATTATAATTACTTTCTACAAAATCTGCTAGGAAATAAAACCCCAAATCCTACACTGCAGGTTTAATTCAACCTTTAATAGACAAAACATATTGACAGAGGGAGTTTTATTTTCAGTATGTCAGTCGATATGTCGTTGTCCTGTCTGTGTACTGTTTAGGATTGGGTTAAAATGTTTAGAGGCATCTTTGCTATTCTGCAACACTGTATTGAACTTAAAGGAATACTTCACCCATACGGAACCAGCATTCTATCATTATAAAACAACTATTATAATATAATGAATGAGGTTTTTCTTCCCTCAGTCTTCCCTTAGTCTTCCCTTTTCCCAGCTGTCCTGTTATTCCTGACCTTTACTGTGATGTCACAAGAAGGAAACTGTAGGGTTAGACAGTGAGACCATATCACACTCTTTCTGCTTTTTCTCTGGCTAAGATGATACGATTTAATTTTTTTTTTGCACATTTATACTAAATAGGATCTGCGAGTTCAATACACCTTCATATTCCAACCGGTGAAGTAGGCCTTTAACTTAAAAAAGGTGCAATATGCTTCATCCACCAGCAACTGTTAGAATCTAGTTACAGATACTATAGTACATTATGGTTTAACAGTGAACTTTGTTTATTTATTTTTTTAAATTACCAAAACAAGACGTCCTCTAAGCTCCACTAATAACATGCAGCGGCTGTGAGACGAGAACACAGGGACCGTCTACAAAGGGAAACACCCAAGAGAAAAATATTCAATTCATTTAGTCTTATACATTGCAGTGAGGTTAGTAAAAAATCAGGTTGCAGACCATAGCCTGCCTTACACCGATGACAAAATTTGCATCATTTGTGTTTTAATAATGTTTTGCTTATGAGTTGTGGATCCCGGAAGTAATAATCCTTCAACATCTGTCCAACTCTACAGCATAATTACACAGTCCAATTTTTTCGGAACATTTTGACTCTATCTGCTAAATGATATTTAAACCTTATTATCAATATTTTTTATGAAGTCCACAGTCCCCTCTAACTTTTTCTCTTTCGAGGCCCTCACAGTCTTCCGTAGAAGTTTAACTCACCACTCCGATGGAGAGTGTTACCTTTTAAAGATGATTTTTTTTGGGCATTTCCAAGCTTTATTTGACAGTGCAGAGTTGTTCTCAAAGTGCATAAGGAAACAAATAAAAAAAACTTTTTCTCTTCAGTGGCCCTAACACTCTTCCATAGCAGTTTTTAGCTCACCCATTTCAACTCTGTACTATCCAATAAAGCTTGAAAAAAATTCCTTGCACTACTTAGTATTTAGACTGTACCTAATGTAAATATTGTTTATGTTTATCCTATTCTACTCAACATTATTTTGTTTTGCACCGTGGGTCAGAGATAGATGCCATTTTGATTCTGATGTCTGTCCTGAATATATCTGACAATAAACAACTTTGACTTTGACTTTGACTTGGTATAGTCATATATCGACTCACCACTCCGATGGAGAAGTAGTTGTTGACGATGCTGTAGGGCACGGGGTCTCCTCTCTCCTCTTTGTCTGTCGGCGTGACGTCAATCTTCCAGCGATCCAACATCAGCTCCGAACTGTTCTCTGTGTCCCGCATTATCTTCAGCAGGCTCTCTCCCTCGTAGCCTCGGGAAAACACACAAGGACAATATATATGTTAAAACATTTTACTTTTGTTACTTTTTAAGATAATTTTTTGACATTTTCAAGCTTTATTTGACAGGACAGAGTTGAAATGGGGAGACAGAGAGAGAGAGAGAGAGGGGGGGAGAGGGGGGATGACCTGCAGTAAAGGTCCACGGGTCGGATTCTAACCCGCGACCGCTGCAACGAAGGCCGGAGTCAATATGGTACGTGATCTATCCACTACGCCACCGTATAATTATCTAGTCATCCTTGGGTTAATCATTAACCAAGCATTGGAAATATTAGATCTGCTTGATCTGCTTTTATGAGTTGGGTTTTGACAGAGCCTCCAACTCTGGAAAACTTTCGCGGTCATTTTCAATATTTTCTGACATTTTATAGACATTAAAAATAATAACATAATTGATACATCAAGAAAATAGTCTTCAAATGCGTTAATAATGATCATAATTGTTGGTCTGTGCAGCCTCATGTCAGTGGTCCACTATTAAGTCCCAAGCTTTGTAAGAATTCTTTAGAATAATTATGATAATAACGCTGGGTTACATTCAGTGTAGTACATTTTCTATCTTTACCTCTAAATGGTGAATGGACTTGTCTTATATAGCGCTTTATAGCTGATTTTCTCAGCCCCAAAGCGCTTTACATTTCTTACCACATTCACCCATTCGCATACACACACACACACACACACACACACACACACACACACACACACACACACACACACACACACACACACACACACACACACACTCATACACCTCTGAGCGTGTTCTAAGGTGAATTGAGGCCAATGCATTTCGCACTGCAATGTATCTATTTTCTGTCAGTACCTCCGCCCCATCGCAGACATCTTGCCAAGTCGTTGCCCGTGCCAAGAGGAAGTATACACACGGGGGGGTTCCTGTCCAGGTTGGCTTTATCTAAAGACACATATCACAACACACAAAACACACAAAGAAAATACACAAACATCACTAAAGCAAAGCAAAGAAAAACTTGCAAGAGAAATCCTCAAATGTATCTCGCAGTCCCCTTTACTTGTAAAACCACAAAGTCGATATGGATGTTGAGTTGTGTTCAGTCTATTTCGAGAGACACTTCTCGCGCCGCGGTGAGTTATTACCTTCTCTTTGTTTTTGATTGATAAAAAATTGAGGCAATTTTTTGAGGGCGACGTAACAAGTAACACGAACGCACGAAGCAAATAGAAGGAGGCCAGGTGATTTAGAAAAAATATATATATTTTTCTCAAATGATGACCCTGTCTGTATGTTGGTTTTTTTTCCAACTGGCGTAATCACCCACTCATTTTACCACCCCTGAATACACAGAGTCTGACATAATTAAATGTGTTTATTTTACACAAACCATAAACTATACACTTTACTGTTTGAGGGCGTAACAACGGGGGAGTGCTGCTGGCGAATGAAATACAAATGAAAATAAATTACATTTTGCTTAAAAAAAAAAAAAGAAATTGATTTGTTTCTGTGATCAAAGACAGTATCAGTAAATATACCAACGTTTGTAATGGGAGTTTGTAACTATGAAATAATTGAAGCTATGGAATAAAGCATATGGGAACCAAATATATTCATATCAATGACAAATATCGGGGTGGTAGGATGGCCTAGAAGAGAGAGAGGGGCCGACCAGTAACCATGAGGTCTCTGGTTCCTCCTCCCAGTAACCATGAGGTCTCTGGTTCATCCTCCCAGTAACCATGCGGTCTCTGGTTCCTCCTCCCAGTAACCTTGAGACCTCTGGTTCCTCCTCCCAGTAACCATGAGGTCTCTGGTTCCTCCTCCCAGTAACCATGAGGTCTCTGGTTCCTCTTCCCAGTAACCATGAGGTCTCTGGTTCCTCCTCCCAGTAACCATGAGGTCTCTGGTTCCTCCCAGTAACCATGAGGTCTCTGGTTCCTCTTCCCAGTAACCATGAGGTCTCTGGTTCCTCCTCCCAGTAACCATGAGGTCTCTGGTTCCTCCCAGTAAACATGAGGTCTCTGGTTCGATCCCCGGCACCGGACAGGAGGGTGTTAGTAGTAAAAATAGTGGTGGCTGGTATTACATCTACGGTGCCCACCATCTCTACCATTGTGTCCTTGAGCAAGACATTTAACCCGAAAACTGTTCCAGGGGCGCTGTACTATGGCTGACCCTGTGCTCTGACCCCCTCCAAAGTGTGGTAACTTGAGAGGGGAGATGCAGAAAGACAAATTTCTATGCAACCATTGACTAATAAAGTAACTTAACCAAATATATTCATATCATGGTCAAATATTATAACATTTAGGATTTCTCTTTATGTACCTATGAAGTCCAGGATCCAGCCCACGGTGCCATCACCTCCGCAGGCCAGAACTCTGAAATCGGGGACATCTCGGAAGAAATTCAGCCTGCAAAGAAAACAACACACATTATAATATAACTGCGAAGAAAGATTCTCACTTTGTATTTAACTGTATATAAATAATAAGAATAATATTAATAATAATAAATTAATATGATGTCCCTTTTTTCTTTTTTTTGTACAAATTGTCATCGCTCAGTATAATCAGTATAAACTCTTACAATAGGTCCGTGATGAGTAGAACCCACTTCATCTTTAGCTGTTTAACATGATACACATATTTTTGTCCCAACTGTAGGTACATTTTCAACATTACTGGGCTTGATACGATAAGGTAAAACCATTGTATGAAGCTGTTGAAATTCAGTCTGCAAAAAAAAATACATTCAATTCAATTCAATTCACAGTCAGACAGAAAATTGCCTTCAGTTTTTTGGCTAAAACAACATAAATACAACGGTAAGACTCAAATACAATCACACAAACACATCACTGCCACACAAGTGTCTCACTTTGTAATTGAATGGAGCCTTGATCCCTGTAAAGTTGACCAGTTTACAACATTACTGAAGACTCATTTCTTTTTGCATTGCACTGCATTACTATTATTCTGTAGGACTTTTTCCTTTTCAAGCTTCTCTACGTGTTGCATTGTCAATTAACAGTATTTCCTGACGTATAACAAGTCCTTTCTATTCTTTCTGCTTTAAAAGAAGACTGAAATAATAGGGCCCGCTCAGGTGTTTAAAGGCACGAATGTTAATTAAGACATGAGCTAATCACAGCCTTTTCTTGACAGCAAGAACAAGTGTGAAGTGACAAGTGTTCACATGACTTATGTTATTTTAGCTCCAATCGCCTAATACCTTTTTTTAGTACTTTATGTATGTTTTTTTCTTTTTCTTTTTTTAACAAACACACACACACACACAAAAACAAAAGACAAAATAAAATAAGCAACCAACATAGCGCACTCCACCCCACTCCACATGCTTACAAGGACTTTCTACATCTCTACTCATTAGCTTTTAAATGTTCTATTTCTATTCATTCGCTTTTCCAATGTGTATTATGTATTTTAATTGCCCCTGTAAAGCACTTTGAATGGCCTTGTGTCTGAATTGTGCTATATAAATAAACCTGCCTTGCCTTGCCTTAGCTCCGATCTGACTGTATATGCAGATCGTAAACCTAATACTATTTGAGCCCATTGCCACAAACACAAACCCCACCGTCTAATCCCAGAAAACACACACATGTCGCATTGACATTTATTTATTCATCAGCGAGCTAGCCTAGCCACTGCCTGTTCCCGGAGCTAATTACATCATGACTGGCAATGTTCAGTCAGTTCCAACTTCTTCCGTTCCTTCACAACAGCAGAAGGCCCTTTAACTGAATGATCCAGCCATCGCAGCCCCAGTATGGCCGTATGGTAAATGATTCGCTTAATTACACTCCAACTGGGACCACGCGCAAACCATATTAGACATTAGCAAAAACAGACGGCCGAAAATACGACATGAAAGGCAACTTCGAAGGGGGATATTTAAATACCAAGGAACACACACTTCATTTTGGTGTGATTGTGTTAGCGAGGAAAGCTAATTGACAAGCAGTGCGTGCGTGTGTGTGGCATGCAGCCGGCAGTGTCCGATTGGTGGTGATGTGTGCGGGCGGCAGTGCGTAGTCAAGTGTAACGCAGACTTAATATTAACAAGGTTACAGTGAGGGGGCTATAAGGGCATGAGGTCGTCTGGATGGGTTGTCAGTTCCGGAGAAATGCTCTGGGCTCATCAGCAAAACCTTCTTATACAGCCGTGGAATAAAATGAAGAGACCACTCCAAATGATCAGTGTCTCTCGTTTTACTATTTTACTATTTATTGGCATATATTTGAGTAGAATGAACATTTTGTTTTTATTTTATAAACTACTGACAACATTTCTACCAAATTCACAATAAAAATATTGTCATTAAGAGCATTTCCACTAAGTAATGTAGAGATGAAGATTTAAGAAAAATCCAGACTGGTCTCTTAATTCTTTCCGCGGCTGTATTTATACCATGCTCTGGGCTCATCAGCAAAACCTTCTTATATGTATACCATGCAGGACTAGAGTATTCCATTCAATTCAGTTTATTTAAGAAGGGGACAGTGCAAATTAATAAAACACATGATGATCGTACATGGGTTAAAAATGCCAGAATTAGCCAAAAAAAAAGCTATTTTTCATCTGTAGTCCCCTGACATCAATGTTAAAAGAAAATAGAATAGAACAGAGTTGAAATGGGGAGACAGACAGAGAGAGGAGGGGGGATGACCTGCAGTAAAGGTCCACGGGTCAGATTTGAACCCACGACCACTGCAACAAAGGCCGGAGCCAATATGGTACACGCTCTATCCACTACGCCACCGGAGCACCCCTACTCTCCCTACTGTTGGTATATTTTAAAACTATGATTTCTGAATTGTACACATGTCACTGTAACTGGTTTAGCTGAATGTCGTGCTGTTTCAGCATTTTATTCTTCTTATTTTTATCCCTTTCTTATCATTGCATTGTCCTGGTTTGAACCACTGACAACCGTAAAAAAAAACTCATCATAAAAAAAAAGTGTGACACAATGTGATGTCTTTGGAGTTGAAATTAAGGTCACTGAATTTAGTTGAGTACTCACACACACAAGATCAGCTAACCAAAAACTTTTCAGCTACGTCGGCACAATATGCGGACGTGAAAGGCTGTTACCAGACAATTCCTCGCAAAGACAGTCAAGACACACTGAAAGGTTTTCTGTGCCCGGCGTGTGCATTTATTCTTTATAAGCCTCAAATATTCGGTTTTCACTTCTAATCAGACCCAAACAACGTCGCGGCACGGCACAGGGGCATTCCTGTATGTCTAAACCCAGCGAAATGAAAGGCTCCCTTTGTGCATGTCAATGATGCATTCAATGTCTCTTAATCAAAAGATATGGACCATAAAGAAACTACGATTGCCATTCGTCTGTATGCGTGATCACATGTGGTATGGCTAGCGTTTGAGTTTCACCCCTTTCTGTCTAATGTCACATACGGGTTTTATGCTTATGAGGCTACAGCATGATACTGGCGTCTCCTGGATTGGTTATGTGTGAGCTCACCTCATCAGTGCCTGTGCGCTGCGGGGGAAATGAGTGAGAGGGTCTTAATACTAAAGGGCCTCTCTTGCATGTGATGGCGGGTATTATAATGTGAGCGACAACAGCCTGTTTTGTACACAGAAGATCATTAGGAGATACTGAGATACTGTAACATTTGTCAGTCCTTTCTTTCTTTCTTTCTTTCTTTCTTTCTTTCTTTCTTTCTTTCTTTCTTTCTTTCTTTCTTTCTTTCTTTCTTTCTTTTAGTAGTTTTATTCTTTGTATATATTTTTCTTTCTTTTTCTTTATTAGTCTGTTTATTTATGTTGACATAAACAAATTAACTATAATTTTTTGGCATTTTCAAGCATAGTACAGAGTTGAAATGGGGAGACAGAGAGAGAGAGAGAGAGAGAGAGAGAGAGAGAGAGGGGGGATGACCTGCAGTAAAGGTCCACGGGTCGGATTTGATCCGGCGACCACTGCAACGAAGGCCGGAGCCAATATGGTATGCACTCTATCCACTACGCCACCGGAGCGCCCAATTAACTATAATTTTATATATTGTTGTGTTTCATATATGGTTGTATACATTATAGCCTACATAATAATTTTATAATAATGTCTAAACATTTATGTCAAAATTGAGGATTTAAAAAAATGTCGATTGGCTTGGAAAATGCAGCTTGACGTGAATCTTATTCTGCGTCATAATAGTGACAATTTTTAAGACTGATTCAATTATTTAGCAGTGGGTTTCTTTACTGGTTTGTGTATTTTAAAATGATTTAAAATCACATTTCACCATCTAAGAAACCAACGTACCCCGGCATGGGTCCGTTCTTGGCGAGGTTGTAAACTTGTCTCGGGTTCAGAAGATACTGGAACTTTCTGTAAATCCTACAGGAGTGAACAAGCACAGACATCACGTCAATAAAACATCTATCCACAACTTAAAGACAACAGCAATATACACACGATTCAAAAATGTTACTCAGACATCAAATAATAGTCTTAAAAATTTTGATTTGATGTCCGATTATTAGGTCCCAAAAGTACGGAAGAGGATAAGGGCCACACATAAGAAAAAAAGTAAAATAAGCAGAGAAATCACATCGGTCAAAGTCAAAAGTATTTCTATAGCACATTTAAAAACAGCATCAGTTGACCAAAGTGCTGTACAAGAGACAATACAAAACAACATATAAGATACAAGAGAAAAAAAGGGAGGAGTGTCAAAGTCCCAAGTTTTGTTATAGGCCAATGCAAAAACTAAAAGTGAGTCTTCAGCAACGTTTTAAACTGGTCAAACTTAAAGACAACAAATATGTAAACACGATTTAAAAATGTTACTCAGACATCAAATAATAGGCCTCAACATTTAGATATACCCTGCGTTCCAAATCTCATACTTTTTCTTTTTACTACACTACATATTAAAGTACAGAAGAGTATTACGGCCACGGGAGAGAAAACTAAAATCAGATAAGGAAGATTTTTTTTCATTATGTCGAGAAATGTCGAGAATAAAAGATAAATACTGCAAAATGCTATTAACCCTGTGAAACCCAAGCATTGATTTTGTTGATGTAGGATTTGTTTTTCCTTTTTAAAATTGTTTTAGCATGCCTCTGATCAGGAAAATATATTTTTAAAAAAAAATTTCTGAGGATTTTGAGAAAACGTTGCAAAATTGCAACAACGGGTCTTAGTGGTTACAAATTTAGGGTTAGGGTTAGGGTTAGGGTTAGGTTGGGGTTAGGGTTAGGGTTAGAGGGTTAGGGTAAGGGTTAGGGGTTAGGGTTAGGGTTAGGGTTAGGGGGTTAGAGGGTTAGGGTTAGGGTTAGGGTTAGGGTTAGAGGGTTAGGGTTAGGGTTAGGGTTAGGGTTAGAGGGTTAGGTTTAGGGTTAGAGGGTTAGGGTTAGGGTTAGGGTTAGGGTTAGGGTTAGAGGGTTAGAGTTAGAGGTTAGGGTTAGGGTTAGGGTTAGAGGGTTAGGGTTAGGGTTAGGGTTAGAGTTAGAGGGTTAGAGTTAGAGGGTTAGGGTTAGGGTTAGGGGTTAGGGTTAGGGTTAGGGTTAGAGGGTTAGGGTTAGAGGGTTAGAGTTAGAGGGTTAGGGTTAGGGTTAGGGTTAGGGTTAGAGGGTTAGGGTTAGAGGGTTAAGGTTAGGGTTAGGGTTAGGGTTAGGGTTAGAGGGTTAGGGTTAGGGTTAGAGGGTTAGAGTTAGAGGGTTAGGGTTAGGGTTAGGGTTAGAGTTAGGGTTAGGGTTAGGGTTAGGGTTAGGGTTAGGGTAGGGTTAGGGTTAGAGTTAGAGGGTTAGGGTTAGGGTTAGAGGGTTAGAGTTAGAGGGTTAGGGTTAGGGTTAGGGTTAGGGTTAGGGTTAGGGTTAGGGTTAGAGTTAGAGGGTTAGGGTTAGGGTTAGAAGGTTAGAGTTAGAGGGTTAGGGTTAGGGTTAGGGTTAGGGTTAGGGTTAGGGCTAGGGTTAGGGTTAGAGGGTTAGGGTTAGGGTTAGAGGGTTAGGGTTAGAGGGTTAGGGTTAGGGTTAGGGGTTAGGGTTAGGTAGGGTTAGAGGGTTAGGGTTAGAGGGTTAGGGTTAGGGTTAGGGTTAGGGTTAGGGTTAGAGGGTTAGGGTTAGGGTTAGGGTTAGGGTTAGGGTAGGGTTAGGGTTAGAGTTAGAGGGTTAGGGTTAGGGTTAGGGTTAGGGGTTAGTGTTAGGGTTAGGGTTAGAGGGTTAGGGTTAGGGTTAGGGGTTAGGGTTAGGGTTAGGGTTAGGGTTAGGGTTAGGGTTAGGGGTTAAACTTTAGTGAACTTTAGCTTAAAACACAAATAATACACAATTTACTCATGATAAGTGATTGGGCCTTTTGTTTTGAAAAATGACTCCCATTGAAGCCCAGTGTTGCGTTTTTGCAACATTAAAAGAAATCACTGAAAATCATGTAAATTTAACTTTTTTAGTTTGGTTATTGAAGTAATATGTTACAGAACAACTTTTCAATACAGGAAAAAAATATTAAAGGTCAAGTACTTACTTGGAAAATTGTTAAAATTTATCCAACAGAGAGAGCTGGGAGCTCAGTGGGAGTCATCCATGTTGTTTGAATTTGAAATGTTGCTGTTCTTACAATATTAATATTTTCCCGCCGGAATTGGTGATTTGATACATTGTATAGTCTTGAGTGCTGGAATATGTAGTATTTGTGTACATTTAGTCCTGGAAAATGACTACAAAACAGCTTCCAATAGATGTTGCAAATTTACAACAGTGGGTCTCTAGGTATTTTTTGCATACTGCAAATTGACGTGCATGTATTGGGACATCCTAAATCTTTGTTCTGGCATACTAAATAGTATGAAAGTATGGGTATTGGAATGCAGGGTTGGTGTCAGATTAAGTCCTAAAAGTTCCAATACAGACCAGTGTCCAATCATAGTATGACAAAGGCAATGGACTGGGGTGGGCACACACACACGCAAAAGTCCCCTCCAGCAGAAAACCATTAGAAAGACTAATTCATTTTAATTTCAATTTCATTATATCAACTGGCTGAAGTCATATTTTGATCTCATAATTTAAACAAATGAGGGGCCGGGCGTATTAAGAAGTGAATGAATATGTTTCAGTAATAACCCAATTAGCCCAGGGTTAAAGAAAAGGGGGTTGTGACATGTGAGGAGAGTGTCTCTGAAGGGGGGAGGTGGGTCGTGTGTGATCTAATGGTTAAGACAGCCTGACTTTAATGTGAATGTTGTTGTGGCTGCATTCCAATTCGCATACTCTCTTTTTTCTATTCTACATACTACAGCTGATAATAAAAAGTATGTAGTTAGCGTGCAGTATTCTACAATTGGGACATACTTTTACTTATATCTTTCATTATAACATCGCGCCTTGATCTTTGCTTATATGGCTGGGTTCCAATTCGCATACTCTCTTTTTTCTATTCTACATACTACAGTTGATAATAAAAAGCATGTAGTTAGAATGCAGTATGCTACAATTGGGACATACTTATTTCTTTCATCACAACATTGCCTCTTGATCTTGCCTTTTGCTTATATGGCTGGGTTCCAATTTGCATACTCCCTTTTTTCTATTCTACACACTACAGCTGATCAGAACAAAAGTATTTAGTTAGGATGCAGTATGCATACAATTGGGACATACTTTTACTTATTTATTTCAGGCTCTGCTCTTGCCTTTCGCTTTTATATCCGTCGCATCCCTGGTTGTTTTCACACGGGGGCTCCGTCGATGTGACGTCACTTCCGGTGCGCACTGGATTGTGGGTCAGAATCGCCCTAAAAGCATGCTCATTCCCACACTAAAAATCCCGCCCGGATGTAGCTGTAGTAGAGCATCCGGGTATTTTTAAGCATGCTGCATCTGACTACAATAATCGGCCACATCCTAAATCTTTTTTTCTAGTATTTCTATGGGTATTGGAACGCAGGGTTTGTGTTTTTATGTGTCTTTTACGTAATCCTAAAAACTCGTCAGCCAGGCTTTCGAGCTTGAGGCCACGGTTGCTTTCTTCTGGAGGCCTCTTGTCTTGTAGCACACACGCTGAGACAGATTGTGTACTTACCTCTCTCCCTGCTTCCCCCCGCTCTTCGGATTGACAAACACGAGCAGAGGATGAGTGCCCTCTATTGTTGTGATCTGAATGGGAAGAGATGTCAAAACAAAACCGTCGGTGTTTGGAGACCGCAGGAATATACTTCACAGGGAATTTCACTTTCAAGCGGCTAGCCATATCCCTTAAGAAGACATTTTTTCTTAACCCCAGCACATACAGTACAGCGCTTCCAAGCCATGCCAGTCATGTGATTTAGTTGTAGTGTTTTTTTTTTTCTGTTTCGGTGCAGAGGTGGACATGTGTGTGTGTGTTGTTTGTTGTGTGTGTGTATATGAGCATGTGTATTTATCTTATTGTATATGTGTTTTTATTTTGATTAATTCGTATTTATTTGATGGTACTTGCTCGTATGTATGTTTGTTAAAGCCCTTTGTAAACCATTGTTTTTACAGGTGCTATATAAATAAAGATATTATTATTATTATTATTATTATTATTATTATTATTATTATTATTATTTATTATTTTTATTATTATTATTATTATTATTATTATTATTATTATTATTATTTTTTTGTATTATTATTATTATTATTATTATTATTATTATTATTATTATTATTATTATTATTATTATTATTATTATTATTATTATGTAACTGGCTATGGCAAAGCAAGGCCTAAATTGAATTCAAATTGAATATTGTGTATGATTATAATATCTAAAGCAGAAGAGGATTGAAGTCTAAAAAATGTATTTCCGAAGCAACATATCTGAAAGTGAATCACATACTGTACATAGAAATAATACATAATTTATTTGCAACTTGTGTTATATATGCAAAGTATAAGACTCTGCATCGTTCTTGTTTTCAGCAGATCCCATGAGAAGACCAATAAGAACAATGTGTTAGCCTGTATGTTTTCTGTGCATAATTATAATATGTAAAGCAGAACAGTAATTACGACCCAAAATGTATAGAAATGATTTCTGAAAATGAATCAGATACATGTTCCCTTTAAGTAGTTTTCATATACACATATTTAGTATATACAATAGGGCTCTAGATCTGATGAAAAAAAGACCAATACGAACATTTTGTTAGCGTGTATACTTTCCGACATCCCTACCCTGTCTGTGGTAGGCTACTAGCTTGTCAAACTCAAAAAGGTAAGGTCACAAATATTCAGTTACATTTTGTTTTTTTAAGAAAGCGGGGCACTGGACTTTACATTAACGACACCAGTAATAAGCAATAAAGTCATTTATTTGGGACTATTTTCTGCGCTGGATTAATACAAATCTTTCTTTCTTTCTTTCTTTCTTTCTTTCTTTCTTTCTTTCTTTCTTTCTTTCTTTCTTTTTAAGTTGAATTAAATAATTTCAGGTTAACTAACAGCCACAGTAACACAACCCATATTTATCTTCATAAATCCATCCACTCAACTACTCTCTAACTCATGATTTCCAGTTCAAATCATAATTTCAATTAAGCCAGCGCTTCCTAATTGTCCAGCAGTTCATGTGACGTGTGCAGAGGGATATCCTTCTAAACCCTACAATCATACTGTGGGAGGACAGAAAGCCTGCCGCGCCGGACTCCAATCATTACATAACATTACCCCTGTGTTCCAAATCACATACTGTTTCTTTTTTACTACACTACATACTAAAGTACAGGAGAGTTTTAGGGCCACAGACAGGAGAGAAAAAAAAACAGATAAGGACGATTTTTTTTTCATTATGTCGAGAAATGTCAAAAATAAAGACGAATACTCAAAAATGCTATTGGAGTTAGTGGGGCATTTATGTATTTTCAGCATACTACAATTGACGTGCATGTATTGGGACATCCTACATATTTTTCCGGCATACTAAATAGCAGGAAAGTATGGGGATTGGAACGCAGGGTGTATGTCATTTAGCGGACGCTTTTATCCAAAGCGACTTACAACTGGAGCACACATTCATACACCGATAGCAGCAGCAGCTACCACGCAGGGTGCAGGCTAACTATCAGGAGCAGTTTAGGGTTCAGTGTCTCTGTGCCCAGGGACACTTGGACATGTGGCGGGGAGACGGGGGATCGAACCACCGACCCTGTAGTTGTGGGTTTGACCACCCTACCCACTGAGCTACAGTCCCCCGAAACACACACAGAGCGTTCACATGAAACAGGCTCTTATCTAGGACCAGCCGTGGCCCCTGTTTGAATGTCACAACTCTCTCTCTCTCTCTCTCTCTCTCTCTCTCTCTCTCTCTCTCTCTCTCTCTCTCTCTCTCTCTCTCTCTCTCTCTCGCTAACTGACACAGATAAAGCGCTTAACGTCCCCTTTCTGCTTTCCCAGCATGCCGAGGGGCAAATTAACGAGCTCCCTGTCCACTCCGCAGTGATCCATTACTTCCTGTAATTATAAATAATAATCTTGAATATTATGCTGGTTAGCCGGAGAGAGGCAAAGATGGATGTAGCAGTACAGTATTGTCTGTGTGTGTGTGTGTGTGTGTGTGTGTGTGTGTGTGTGTGTGTGTGTGTGTGTGTGCGCGTGTGTATGTGCGTGCTGGTTAGCCGGAGAGAGGCAGAGATGGATGTAGCCCGGGATATGATTCATCATATTTTCTCTAGTAGACGAGCGGTCGCCCACAGACAAGCGACGGGCTCTAATACCCATCATGCATTGCAGGCTGACAGATACAGAGGAGTCACACACATGGACACACACACACACACACACACACACACACACAGACAGACACACACACAGACAGACAGACAGACAGACAGACAGACAGACACACACACACACACACACAGGCCGGACTGGGCTCTACTGTTGTATGATAGTGGTTAGCAGCAGGGCCTGTAAAGCCACACCACATGTCCCCAAAACAACTGCAGTGTTTAATTTTATAGGCCTGCACGGTATTCAACAAGGATGCATGTATACGCTCTGTAACCCATTCAGAACACAATGATCCAAACACAAGAAACAAGTTGCGATGGTGAAAAATCATAAGAAAAAATATATATATACTCAATTATGTTGTTAATTGGAATAAAACAATTAACCTATAAAGAGACGCCAGACAATAGTAATCATTTCAATACATATTTCTATTGAAATACTTTTTTTTGAACAGAAACATGAGTTTATTTTATTTTTTTAAATCAATGGATAACTAATATATCACATTGCATTCATATTTTGTATTATTTTAACAGACAAATACATATAAAGCGCTGTTGAAATTTGACACTGGTCAGATTATATTGATATGATCCTTGTGTGTAAAGAGGATCGTTGCAGCATGGTTCAGATGTCTAGAGTAAAGCAGCCGATAACTCCACAGACAGATGTTAAAACAAGACCTACCTACCTAGATGACTTAGAAGCTATCGAAGAAAGACACATGAATTTTCCATAAAAATATTAATTTAAAATACAATATTATGCAGGGTCCTCTGGGTTGGGCAGATGGTCTAATTCAATTATTAGGCTTTTAACTATCTAGACCAAAAAATTGTATTCCTTTTTTTGTATGATAACTTACATTTGCTTAATATGATGTTAATATAAAAAACACAAACTAATTTTTTTTTATTTTTTTTTATTTTTTATTTGTTCACATATTCATCCGCGCACACAGTTTGAAAACCACTGCTCTATACTATACACTATATACTACTGTACCTGCAGTCCCTGTCCGTCCACTGTGACTGAGTTTGCTCTCTGGATCTTGGCTCTGCTTCCAGACTGGCTGGAGCGAGAGTCTTTCCTCACCGTCGACTGCCTCTCCTGGGGTTAAAGGACAGACAGAGAGAGAGACAGGTGGAGGGAGAGAGAGACAGACAGAGAGGGGGTTAAAAGGCAGACAGAGAGGGAGACAGATGGAGGGAGAGAGAGAGACAGACAGAGAGGGGGTTAAAGGGCAGACAGAGAGAGAGACAGGTGGAGGGAGAGAGAGAGACAGACAGAGAGGGGGTTAAAGGTCAGACAGAGAGAGAGACAGGTGGAGGGAGAGAGAGAGACAGAGAGACAGGTGGAGAGAGAGAGAGAGACAGAGAGGGGGTTAAAGGGCAGACAGAGAGAGAGACAGACAGGTGGAGGGAGAGAGAGAGACAGAGAGGGAGTTAAAGGGCAGACAGAGAGAGAGACAGACAGGTGGAGGGAGAGAGAGAGAGACAGAGAGGGGGTTAAAGGGCAGACAGAGAGAGAGACAGACAGGTGGAGGGAGAGAGAGAGACAGAGAGGGGGTTAGAGGGTCCAGAAGAAATGCAAGCTATCCACTATCTCAAATCAAATCAGTTTTATTTGCATAGCCCAATATCACAAATAGACATTTTGCCTCAGTGGGCTTTACATTCAGTGCGACACCCTCTGCCCCTTACACCCTAACTTCCACCTAACTAAAATATGAATTTGAGTTCAGCAAAATAATAATCATGATGAATTTGAAGGAAGTTTTTGCACTTAAAAAATATATATATATACAGTATATATTAATTTTTCTATTCTCTTTAATTTCTTTTTCCTACTTTCACTTATTTAGAATTGTTTTATTAACACATGGATATTATAATTACTTTCTACAAAATCTGCTAGGAAATAAAACCCAAAATTCTACACACTGCAGCTTTAAGTGTGTGAAATCTGTCCTATTTGACTACGTTGTTGTTTGAAAGACATGTATTGTTGTAACCAGGGTCGTGGCTGCAGTTGAGGACACTGAGGTCATGGTCAGGTCAACAACAAATGAATACATTAAATAATGAACTAAAAGTTACTTAGTGTCTTACGCCATCATATTGGAATACAAATCACTTCCCGATAATTCATTTAATCCATCAAGTTACCTGGAAATTGATTATATGGAATATTATATTATTATGCGGGAAACAGAGACAGTAAGCTAAGACAATACTTGGGTCACAGTTAATGCAATAACACAAATGCATTCTTTTTTATTTATTTATTTTTTTTAACCTTTATTTATACAGGTAAACCAAAGACTCTTTTTCAAGGGAGACCTGTTTTCCTTTCCCACGTTACCATTCACACACACATTTATACACCGATAGCAGCAGGCTAACTATCGACATTCACACGAGGCAAGGTGGGTGAAGTGTCTTGCCCAAGGACACAACAACTATGACACAGGTGGCAGGGCCGGGGATCGAACCTCCGGCCCTTTGATCATCGGCCGACCCGCTCTACCACCTGAGCCACAGTCGTTATGATTGTATCTGTGCCTCTGAATAACTGCAGCATAAGTTGATAATGATATTGTTTTCTTTATTGTCTGTTGTTGTTTTGTTAAAATTAAATCAAATAAAAATAATTATACAAAAAAAAAATATATATATATATATCTAAATGTATTTTGGACTAAAGCGTTTTGAGTGCGAGAAAAGCGCTATATAAATTAAATATATTATTATTATTATTATTATTATTATTATTATTATTATTATTATTATTATTGTAGTAGTTGTTGTTGTTGTTGTTGTTGTTGTTGTTGTTATTATTATTATTATTATTATTATTATTATTATTATTATTATTAAACGCTTAGGCTCTGATCATACAGTGTTTGTATGGTGTATAAAAGATAATTCACATATACAAACCAGGCAACTTTTTTATTATATAGTATAGTTGGCCTCAAAACTAACTGAAATAAATCTGGTGAAGACAGTTGCCTTGATTTTCCCCAAATTTTAAATTTTTACACTGAATTCAAATTATAATACCAGTCATCTTCTTGTTATATACATGATTACACAGAGTTGATAATCAATGTCCTAGAGTTACTTTACAGTTCATTCTAGCTCCAAGTCTTTTTTACCCCCCTGAAATATATGTGAATATGTGAAAGAGAAAATTGTGTATTGTGTAGAATTGTCCGAAAGAATAATAATAAATAATAAAAAAAATAAAAAAAAATAAAAAAATAACAACTTTAGAAAATAATTTCCTCAAAAACATTAAATCAATTTCACTGTCAAGTCTTTGAAGAACTCAGAGGTGTGTGTGTGTGTGTGTGTGTGTGTGTGTGTGTGTGTGTGTGTGTGTGTGTGTGTGTGTGTGTGTGTGTGTTTGTGTGTGTGTGTGTGTGTGTGTGTGTGTGTGTGTGTGTGTGTGTGTGTGTGTTTGTGTGTGTGTGTGTGTGTGTGTGTGTGTGTGTGTGTGTGTGTGTGTGTGTGTGTGTGTGTGTGTGTGTTTGTGTTTGTGTGTGTTCGTGTGTGTGTGTGTGTGTGTGTGTGTGTGTGTGTGTGTGTGTGTGTGTGTGTGTGTGTTCAATTTCAAAGCCCAGTGGGAGAACAACACAGGCTTTTGATTACATGGCTGGGTCACACAGAGTCAAACCAAGTCATAGTTAAGCTGTCCGGTGAAACAGTACAAAAAAACAACACCTTACCAGTATGATGGGACAGATTGAGTTGGGGGGCAGGATATGGTCCTTTAGGGGGCCACAGTCACACTCGGGCTTCACATGGGACGCACACTTGTTATGGAGCTGTGGAAAAAGGTGGTGGCCATTATTTTTAACAGACAAAACTTGCGCCGGTAACAGAACAACCTTAAAGGAATACTTCACCCAAACGGAACCGGCGTTCTATCATTATAAAATCGCTGTTTTAACATTATGAATGAGGTTTTGTCTTCCCTTTTCTCAGTCTTCCCTTGGCCCAGCTGTCCTGTTAATCCTAACCCTACATTTTCCCATATGTGATGTCACACATGGGAAAATGTAGTGACTCTTTCTGCCTTTTCTCAGGCTAGGATGATCCGACTTCTAAACATTTACACTACATAGGATCTCAGAGTTCAATACACCTTCATATTTCCAACCGGTGAAGTAGGTCTTTAAGTGTACATTGACAAGTACATGCTTGTGATTTATTGTTGCATTACCCGTGTTGCTAACCCTCTGTGTTTTTTTTTTTTTTTTTTTCTATTAACTTGCAGCCACAAACAGAAGTGTGTTTTGTTTTTCTGTGGGGTGTAAATTGGTGTATTGACTTGTGAGGTGCTACAATGAAAACCCTCCTACAAATTTGAAGAAGCAGTAGGAATATAATGAGAGTGTTGGCTGCTAGGTCTCGGCAGGCGTGTGTGTGTGTGTGTGTGTGTGTGTGTGTGTGTGTGTGTATATGTTACAGTGTTTGTGTGTGTGTGTGTTTATGTTATAGTGTGTGTGTGTGTATGTTACTGTGTGTGTGTGTGTGTGTGTATATGTTACAGTGTGTGTGTGTGTGTGTGTGTTTGTGTGTGTGTGTGTGTGTGTGTGGCGTACCGTGATTTGACACCACACACAGTGGAGCCCAGTCAGGCCTTGGTAACACTTAACGGTTTTGTGACACTTGTCACACTTGGTGGGACAGTTCCCCTCCACCCAGAAATGATGCATTACCTGTGGAGAGAGAGAGAGAGAGAGAGAGACAGGGGGGGAGTGTGTGTGTGTGTGTGTGTGTGTGTGTGTGTGTGTGTGTGTGTGTGTGTGTGTGTGTGGGTGGAGAGAGAGAGAGAGAGAGAGGGAGAGGGGGGGGGGGAGACAGGGAGGGAGAGAGAGAGATGGGGAAGAGAGAGACAGGGAGGGAGAGAGAGGGATGGGGGAGAGAGAGCACACAGGGAGGGGAATAAAGTGAGAAAAGAAAACAAGGTGCAGAAAAACAAGATGTATACAAAGGCACAAGTGACAAAACAATTTAAAGAAAGCAAAAGTTCAAACGCTAAACAAGCAGGAAGGAAGAGACCAAACAAATGAGTCTTGAAAGCTCCTGGAAACCCAAATACTTCTAAATATGTAAGTACACGAGCTAGTTGTATCATAGTAAAGCATCTACAAGAGGTAGGCATATTTATCAATCCCAATTAAAGATATTGCCATTTATGTTTGATACACTTTAGAGACATTCGGTATAGATGAGGCTATGGGCTATGCTCTGGTTCTCATGACACGCTAAGTATTTTGAACCAATCACAGCAGTTCTTTGCATGGACGTTCTAAAAAAAAAAATGTGTTGTCTAGGATACCGTTTAAAAACAGTCTTTACAGCAGAGAAGCTTTTTTTTGTAACTAGGTATTATAATATTTATTAACATTTATTATCAATCAGAATTTTTTAGTAGCTTATTGAGACACCCAACTTATCGTATATAGAATTTTTTTCACTATTTTTAGACCAGGGTTCTCCAGATGCTTTAAAGGTGCAGTGTGTAATATGACATCATCAAGAAAGTTCTACAAAGTTCTAGAATGCAACGCTCCCTGGGTAACCCCACCCCTTTAGAATAATAACAGAAGCTACAGTGGCCTTCAAGGACAAGAACAATTCTAAATTTTAAACAATGCACCTGATGACTTTCCAACTATGACACTTTCAAGATGGCGGCACTAGGCCTTGGTCCAAAATATGCAGAAATATGGACATATATGAGACCCTTTCTAAGGGAAAAAATAATAATTCAAATTTTTTTTTCAGCTATTATGCACTAAATTAAATATACTTATGGATATTATAATTACTTTCTACAAAATCTGCTAGGAAATAAAACCCAAAATTCTACACACTGCAGGTTTAAAGGAGGTGAAAGGAGGCCTGTGTTGGTAATGAGCAAATGCTTAGCAACAGATTGAGTTGTTTTTAATTCCATTAGAAGAAGAAGAGTGGCCCCTCGTCCCTAAGCTCCATGGAGCATCGCTGATCCAAAGCGTGCCGAGCGGTAACACACTCCAATCGGACACACACACACACACACACACACACACACACACACAGACAGAAAGACAGACAGACACACACACACACACACACACACACACACACACACAGACAGGCAGACATACAGACAGACACAGACACACACACACACACACACACACATACAGGCAGACATACAGACAGACACACAGACACACAGACACACACAGACACAGACAGACGGACACACACACGCCGACACAGGCACACCGCACACACAAAGACGCAGACACACACACACACACACACACACACACACACACACACACACACACACACACACACAGACAAAGACACATCCATACACACCCACACAGACAGACACACACACACACACACACACACACACACACACACACACAAACACACACGCACCTCTGAGTTCTTCTTGGTCTTGACGTAGGTTTTGATGCAGGACGGTGGAGCGCGAGCAACACATCGCTCGTGGACCGTGTACTTGCAAACTGGGAATGAGAAGAAAAAACAAAAAATGCAATTTAAAACATCAAAACAATTCAAATTGGACAAAAAGACAGAACGCATAAGAGAGAAAAGAGACAGTTTTCATACAGTTATAAGTGATATACACTTGGGTTTGATGAGAAATGTGTTTGTGGGAAGCTTTTCCTGAAGGCGCCAATACTGAATAACAGCTTGTGAGGCTGAAACACTGGCAATCTCTGTACTTTCTGATGAAGAAAAAAAAAAACTCGTGGCTTGGTGGTGATTTCTCCTCAATTGATATTTTTTTTTGTATTCCAATTTTCAGCATTGCGTTTTAAAAAAATGCCTTTGAAACTGCGTTGAAGATGACACACCATTTTTACTCATAAATATCATAATACACGTTGCCAGTTGATGACTTACAATTTTTAATTTTTTTTGCGCAATTCAGATATGTTTGAACACATCCTTTTTTCATGTTCACCAGATATTATAGTCCAAAGTTTTCCTAGAACAGTTTTAAAAATCTAGTAGTAAGTATTTTTAAGAGATTTTTTGGCATTTTTCGTAAGAACAAAATGTCTCATAAATCAGACTATTAACCACAAATGACCAAGCCGATGACAATATATATTTTTAAGTGAATTTGACCTCCATAACATGGGCACTGCGACACAAGAACAGACTGTCCCTAGCCTCTGTGTTTTGTGTCTATCCCTACAAATCAATGCACCCGTCTAACCCCTTATTGCTAAGTGAATTCAGTCTGATCCGTCTGTCTGTCTGTCTGTCTGTCTGTGAGTGAGTGAGTGAGTGAGTGAGTGAGTGAGTGAGTGAGTGAGTGAGTGAGTGAGTGAGTGAGTGCTTAAATAAGACATTGTTTCTTAGCAATTTTTGCCTGTTTAAATAAAAGTTGATGATGATGATGATGATGATGATGATGATGATGATGATGGTGAGCGAGTGAGTGAGTGAGTGAGTGAATGAGTGAGTGAGTGAGTGAGTGAGTGAGTGTGTGAGCGAGTGAGTGAGTGAGTGAGTGAGTGAGTGAGTGAGTGAGTGAGTGAGTGAGTGAGTGAGTGAGTGAGTGAGTGAGTGAGTGACATACATAACGCTGAGTGAATTCACTCACATGAGCAGCACAGTCCCTGCTTGCCCAGCCCTATGAGCATGTTGAGACACAGGTTACAGTACGCCGGCTTGTTGAAATGCTTCAGTCTCCACACGTGTTGCCCGTCATCTTTCACGTTCTGCAGTCAGATATAGGGGGAGAGTGGATTGAGTTGTGCCACAAGACAACTTTTTTTTCAGAAAAGCTATATTTCTTAAACAGTTTATTTCAGAACCAAAGTTATTTTTACCAGAGATGCACCACACCCTGAAATATACATACATATTTTAGTTGGAGACTTTACTGTCAAGGCCTCACTTTAGAGTCCCCCCACTCTCCCCTACAGGTGAAACTCTAAAAATTTGACTTTCGAGCAAAAGTTCATTTATTTCAGTAATTCAACTTAAAAAAAGGTAAAAAGAAATATATATATATACATATTATATAGACTCATTACATGCAAAGTGAGATATTTTTCAAGCCTTTATTTGATTTCATCTTTAACGTTCTGCAGTGAGATATATAATGGAGGACAACATGATTAACTGCTTGAATGGATATAAGTGATCAAAGGAGGAGTTATAGTGATTCAGGAGAATGCTCGGTGAAAATCTCCTCACGATCCGCTACCTGTCCGTACTGTGCGAAAAAAAAAACTTGGGCTCTGTAAACTGGTATATAAACAAAGGGTATATAAACAAAGGGGTCTCACCATAGCTAGCAAAAATGCCTGTTTACAGAGCCTAGGCTGTGTATTAACACTGGATTCTATTTCATTACCCACACAGTACGTACAGGTAGCGGATCGCGAGGAGATATTCACTGATTTTGACAAAAAGTGATTTCGGCAACAAGCGTTCTCCAGAATCACTGACTGCACCTTTAACTGCATCCTTATGTCATTTTACATTCTAGTGGGTTAATAATCAGTCTATCATTTCCCTGAATTATTTGTAATTATGCTTATTGGTTCTCTTACATATGCATTTTTTTTAATTATTTTTTTATTTTACTTATTTGTGCGTTCATACGTTTGTCCAAATTGTCCAAAGGCAGAAAAGACAGGAGGACGTATTCTTTGCTATTTTCCCTTTTCAGTAATATTCATTCATAAAAAATTAAACGAGACTTGATAGTGGTTTTCTGCTGAAGATGGTCCAATGGTTCCATCTAGTGGACACATGGAAAACTACAATACAGCTCCGGAAAAAATTAAGAGATCATTTTAAATCTTCATCTCTACATAACTTATTGAAAAATGCTCTTAATGACAAAAAATGTATTGGAATTTGGTAGAAATGTTGTCAGAAGTTAATATTATAAAATCAAAATGTTCATTCTACTCAAACATAGGCCTATAAATAGTCAAACGAGAGACAGTGAACATTTGGAGTGGTCTCTTAATTTTTTCCAGAGCTGTATCTTTATTGTCATTGAAACAAGTACAACGAAATGAAGTGCAGTCCTTGTTCAGTGCAAATACCATCACATTGAGGTAGTATGTATGTATGAATAAATAAACTAATTAAAACTATACAAATTGTCAACTATGGGCATTAGAAAAACACACATAAGACACACCCACACCAACATCCACATTCACACACTGAATGTGACAAACTGATCTCATTATTTTGGGGGTTGACACACAGCAACACATGTGTAAGGATGTTCTAAGAATACCACTGGCAAGTATGCAAGCTGTTATCGTCAGAATCGCCCCAAATAGGATGCTGTTTTCAACACTAACAATCTCAGCCCGGGGTATTTCTAACTATTTGAAATTCTGGCTAGAAGAATTGGCCACATCCTGAATCTAAATGTGTATATACCATACTAAATACTAGATCGTATGGGTATTGGAATGCAGCCTTTATTGGTCTGTGTGTGTACTAACCGTCTCCAAGCCTAGTAACACCAGTAGTGGGATGTTTCTTAAATGTCTAACCATACTAAATCTGGCCACAAAAATCGGCCACATCCTAAATGTAAATGTTTCTACCATACTAAATAGTAGATAGTATGGGGAATGGAACGCAGCCAGAGTTGAGTTATCCACTAAAATATGACTTTGACTTTTGGCAAACTAATTATCAAGAAAAAATTCAAAGGAAGTTTTTGTACTTAAAAAATATATATTTATTTTTTCTTTTCTCTTTCATTTATTTTTCTTACTCTAACTTTGTTTGAATTGTTTTATTAACACCTATAAATGCAGAATACCTATCTACTAAATAGTAGATAGTATATGTATTGGAACGCAGCCTTAATTGGTCTGTGTGTGTGTGCTGACCGTCTCCAGGCCTAGTAACACCAGCAGTGGGATGGTTGTCATATTTCTAACCATACTAAATCTGGCCAGAAGAATTGGCCACATCCTAAATCTAAATTGTTGTACCATACTAAATAGGAGATAGTATGGGTATTAGAACGCAGCCTTAGTTACCGTCTCCAGGCCTAGTAACACCAGTAGTGGGATGGTTGTCATGCCTCCCTGGATCCACTCCTCCAGAGACACTGTCCCATCATGATCATAGTCTATCTCCCGCATCATGTCCTGAAGAATCTACAGTATCAACACACACCAGAGGTCAAAGAAGTAAGTAAATAAAATGTATATACAGCTCTGGAAAGAAAATTAAGAGACAAGTCAGGATTTTTCCTAAATCTTCATCTCTATGGAAATGCTCTTAATGACAATGATTTCGGGGGGGAATTTGGTAGAAATATTGTCAGTAGTTCATAGTGTAAAACCAAAATGTTCATTGTACTCAAACATATTCTTATAAATAGTAAAAGTAGAGACACTGAATATTTGGAGTGGTCTCTTAATGTTTTCCAGAGCTGCATTATGAGAAAATTGGTGCGGGAAACAGGTAAGGCTTTTTATCCAGAGCTGTATATAGCACTTTTCACAGACAGGGTCACAAAGTGCTTTTACAATGTGCACAGAAAAATAAAAGCATAGTTAAAAATACATCAAAGAATACAATGAATTAAAAGACACACACACAAAAAAAATTAGCAACATATACAAAAACAGAAGTTACCCAAAAGCTGAACTTGTGTTAAAGGGCAATGCAACAAAGTGAGCAACTTTTTAAATTGGTCAACTTTACAGGGTTCCAGGTTACATTCAGTCAAACACAGTCATAAAAGCATAGTGGTTTGGTTTGGTCAGTACTCCAATGACATGCCAAGAGGTTTGCTTCCGTGGACTTAAATTCAAATTCGCATTATTAGTCAATTCTGTTAAAGTTTTACTATGTAAGATTTTCAATTGAAATAAGTTGGGATTTTTACAATAACATTCACCATTCCACTTACACAATACAGCTTTAAGTGGGAGAGTAGAGCTGTGTTAAATAAGCCCTACTAACGTCCTACTCATACTAATTTTGAACTCAATTTGTCTATGTTGTGGTTGTGTATGCGAGTTTGTGTAGGAGAGAAATGCCCGGATGAGTACTTACTTCCGGGAAGAATTTCTGTATGGATCGATAGGTTACTTTTCCTACTCAACCGCCCCACAATGCATTGCGTCTTTTCAAACGACACGGAAGTTTAAAAAAAAAATCTTTATTGCTTCTGTATACTTCACTGTAAACGATCCGATGAACCTCGCATACACAATCGATCTTTAAGTAGACAGTATGTAGTATATACATATAGTTAAGTATGTAGGAGGGAGGACGTTAGTATGTTAAGTAGACAGTATGTAGTATATAGTACATATAGTTGAGTATGTAGTAGGGAGGACATTAGTAGGTTAACTAGACAGTATGCAATATATATATATATAGTTGAGTATGTCGGGAGGATGTTAGTATGTTAAGTAGACAGTATGTAGTATATACATATAGTTGAGTATGTAGGAGGGAGGACGTTAGTAGGCCACTTTTCGAACACAGTCTATTTTCTTACCGGTTTGAGCTCGGTCACGTCCCATTCCAGGTATTCCGCCACGTGCATCATTTGGGAGATAATGTGCTCGAGCTCCTGTGGCGATAAAACCAACACACACACTCTCTCTCATTACAGTTCTCAGAAATACAGTGTTTACATTGCTGTGTATTGCAGCCCTTTGCACGTCCGTGTCACTGAAACGTCTGTGGACTGAATAGATAGAATGACAAACAGCTCCTAATAGCAGGGTTGGGGGAATGTCTTTCTTTTGAGAAAAAACAAAAGGCAGTGTGGGACGAGCTACCAGCCAGATGGGTTAATTACTATGGTTGTTTTTTGGGGTTGCAGAGAAAGGGTGGGGAGGGGGCGGGGGGTACTGAATCACTATAATGCACTTTTGGACTGCTTTAATATTGGGGTTATTTGGGGGTATCGAGTTGGTTAGACTGTGTGAATTAGAAGCAAGAGTTTCTAGCCTTTGTTTTGTTTTCTTTCAAATGTGGAGTACAATTTGGGGTCACACTGTTATATTGTGATCTCTCTTTTCATTACAATTCCTTCTTCCTCTCCCTGTCCCAGTTAATAGAAGGATACATTACAAAAAAAACACACCACCCACTTAAAACTCTGAACCCCTCAAATTCCTACCCCCTCCCCACCCCCCTATATCCATCTACACATAAGCACCCTTTCATTCATAAATACAGCTCCGGAAAGAATGAAGAGACCAGTCTGGATTTTTCTTCAATCTTCATCTCTACATAGCTTATTGAAAATGCTCTTAATGACAAAAAATGTATTGTGAATTTGGTAGAAATGTTGCCAGTAGTTTATATTAAAAAAAACTAAATGTTCATTCTACTCAAACATATGCCTATACATAGTAAAACGAGAGACACTGAATATTTGGAGTGGTCTCTTCATTTTTTCCAGAGCTGTATATACCCGCAACGCCCACATTTCTTGTCTCTTAACTTCATCCATCCTTTCACACACTGTCCATGTCCAGAATGAATTATTGTATGTTTGTGTTATATACCATTTAGATAAGTAATAGTAAATATGTTAAAGGTGAAGTGAGCGATATATTTAACGTGTTAAATCGCTCTTTATTCAGACAGTGATCACTTTTATAGTGTGCACGCTTCATGACACAGGTCTCTCAGTCACCCGCTCTGCATGTAATCGGCAAATAAACTTTTCGGGTATCCCACAACCTGATATCCAATCAGAAGAGAGAACGCTACAAACCGTCACGACAATATGTGTTTGGCGCTAAAAGATTTTATTTTAAACTAATGTGTTTGAGGAGATATTGATTTGTTTTCAAGAGAGGAGATATTATATATATATATATATATATATATATATATATATATATATATATATATATATATATATATATATATATATATATACATATATATATATATATATATATATATATATAAAGTTTAAACATATTTACCGAGCTGTCCAGAGATCCGTTTCCATCCGTGTCATAGAGGCGAAACATGACTGTGGAGAGAAAAACAAAATGTCAGACTACAGTGTGAACCTCCTGCTCTCTCTCCACCTTCACCGGCCTTTGATGAGAACATTGAAAGCAGCGACTGTAGCGGCACTTTGCCTCCGTTCGACTGTATTTCGCGTCCAATCGAGGCCCGAGAACAATCTTTCTACAGCCAATGAAATGGCTAGTCCACTCTTTCACGGGCCAATCAAGTCCCGAGGCCATTCTTTCAGGGGCGGGCCTTTCTTTCAGGGACCGTTGACGAGCTGTCAATCACTCACTAGCGGTGGGCGAGAGATGCGAGAAGAGAAGAAAAGAGAGGAGAAGAGAAGACGGAGAATAACGGGGAAAGTAAAAGGTATGTATAATTATAATGTTCAGACGTGAATAAATGATTTATTATAATCAGACGTTACAGTTTGATATAAAATCATATGTTTCTTTGACAGCGAACTTGTTAGGCCTACTGTCGCCGTTAAGTTTACACACGGAAAAAAAATGAAAAAAGTCTAGGTATATCGTATTAGCTACGTTACAGTTTTGACAGCAAACTTGCTACTGTCGCCGTTTAGTTTACACACGGTTGTGTTACAGTGTTATAGGCTACGTCGCTGGGTCAAACGCTATACTATCTATGGGTCATACCGATATAGCCTACTGCTGCGGCTCTACGCATCTAATCCTCTTTTCAAATGCCCGTTCACGGCGTTAAACATAACATAAGTGACCATTACTTCTTAGCCGATTGAATTTATAATGTAGGTAGCGGTAGCCTGATAAGTGCTTTTCTTCCACACCCAGATATCTGGCTTTCCTAAATGAAAACAGCTTAATATTTACGATAGTAGGTCTGCATTAAGTTCTGCTATTGGTTGGGAAAACGAAGGCAGACCTACTCTCGTAATTATTAAGCTATAGCCTACCTAACATCACTAAACCGTTAAATCATTGTCGTCTTTTTGAGCGGAAAAAAAGAACTGTGTCAATATCATGCTAAAATAATCATACCGTTAGGCTACTGTGGCATGTTATTCTTATTCATGTAGCCTATTACACACTGATCTCACTTTAGTTAGAGTTAGCTGATTTAGACAACACTGTATTTCACTGTATTAACATTGCCCTCACTGGAGGCTGTATATTCAGGTGTAATGATATTTAGTGGTTAAACGTTTGTTGGTTTGTTATAAATGACACTTCCATATTTATGGTAGATGGCTTCAAAACTCAAAAAGCACAGAGCGATGGGGAATGAGGAGTGGATGCTACGCCTGCGGAGGTTTGCTGCCCTTGGGGTTTGGCCCTCAGATGCAGGAAACAGGCCGGCTCCTGGACGTGTCCGCTGTGATGACAACAAGCTCCGCCAGCAATCCAGCTCTCTCCTCCCCAGCTTCTCTCCAGACTGCAGCTGCATCTGACAGTACAGAGGCCCCTGAGCAACAACTGGTAATTATTCTTTTCATAATGTTTTATCATACTGTGACAGTGTGCACACCTGCTCATGATGTAATCAAGTATGTAAAATGTTTATAAGGTAATATGTAAAAATCCTAAGAATGAATAAAAGCTTAATAAAATAAAATCTTATTGCATTTAACAGATCATGCCATCGGTCTGTGCCACCCCTCCTCCTGTGCTGCCAATGTACACTCCTCCTCCTGTGCCTCCCACTACCGCCATCTTACCGGCCCCTCTCCCCATTGCTCACACTGCTGGTCCCTCTGGGGCTGTGGCCAGGACCCTAGCAGCACCTGAGCAACAACTGGTAAGTCTTCTTGTGACACTTTACACTGCAACAGCTGTGATATTGTGTGTTTTCGTTTTGTTTTTTGATTGAAATGTACTGTGACATTTTCCAGGCTGTGGATGAGCGTGGTGTCCCAGGGATGGACAAAGTGGACAGCCTGGCACAGTACTTGGTGGGACTGAGGGCTGAACCTGGCAACACCGTCAGCCCACAACAGGCGGGGACCATCGTGGCTCTGTGGCAGGACCTTCTGCAACAACAGGCGGCTGAAGAGGCAGGACCTCAGCATCCTGCAGCAAGGACTCAACCTTCCTCCCCAAGTACCTGTTGCTCCGGTGCCTCTCCCACCTCACAAAATGAGGCCCACTACTGCTCCTGTACATCCTGGTCCTAAAAACCAATACAACCTGCCAAAGAACACAGTAGGGCAGGCAGTGGACAGGAGGAAGACTGCGGCTCCCCACCTCCATCCCACCCAGTTGCCTGTACAAAGACAGCTTTTTGCGCTGCAGCCACCTCAACCTGCCTCTCCCCCTTTTCTTGTGGTCCCAAACCCGGTTATTTCACAACCAATTTTTTTTTTCCCACAAGTCCCGGCCCAGCATCCTAAAATAATTGCCCCTTCTGCTCCCCTTCCATCCCCACCAACTGTCCGCAGACCCTACATTCGCACTGTAGAAACAAACTAGTGTCGCCAGTGTCACCAGCCCCGTTTAAAGGAAACTGGACATGGCCAATACTACGGCCACATCTACTGTCCTGTCACAGCAACCAACACATTAGAACAGTGGCAAGAGGAAAAGAGGAGGGAGAGGGCAGATGCCAAAAAATAATCATACACTACACACAAAACATTTAACTTAAAGTTAAGAGTTACAAAACTCAGTGTATATATATATTTAGCCTTGTTTTAACGTTTGTATTTACTTGTTTTATTTTTATATACATTTAATTTCTTATATATTTCTTTGTGCTGTGTTTTTGTATTTATTTCATTTATTGTACTATTTTATTTGATTATTTATTTGTGTGTGTGTGTACTATGGTGCATGTGGTTTGTATTAAATGTGCACAATATTTCTACAACAGTGGTATTGACTTTTTATTTATTTAATCTTAAGTAGTATAATATCTAGTATTATAACTTTTTATAGCGCTTTTTAGGACACTCAAGGACAAATAATAGAAGATAAAAAACTGATGCACAACAATAAAACAACAGACTAATAGTCGAACAAGTAAATATAAAAACATTTCACTGACTAAGCCAATCTGAAGAGCTAGGTTTTTTTGGGGAGAAAGTCAGTGTCATGGATGGCCTGTTGGTGAGAGGTCCAGGGACAGGGGCTTTTTGCTAATTGAGGTATTAAATGACAAGACAGGAATGGAACAGTATAGCAAATTGTTACCAGTGTTTTCAATACTAATTTTAGTTATTGTAAATGAGTAAAGAAAATGATTGGAGATATTACAGTCACAATAAAAAAGAAAGGTAACTTGGTTGTGATCAGTGTTCAAAGAAAAAAAACAAAGGTTTAATCAAAGGTTTTACACTCTTTAGATGTGAGCTTTCCCAGGTAATGTATCTGTCGTAAATCAAGAGGTGTTGACAAGGAGGCAACATCTTGAACTTCCAAGATCAGAGACACTCTTTGATCTCTGATCATTTTCAGATAGCTTTTCATCCTTTCTTGACCCTGCAGTTAAGGGTTGACCACCCTAGCAGTTATGTAATAACTAGCCTATTATTTAATGTAACAGTCAAATGTCTACATTAACAACAAACACACAAAGTAGTACATTTTTTGGTCATTATAAATCTCATTTAATAGTTTATTATTATTACATGTCATTCAGCAGACGCTTTTATCCAGAGTGACACACATTCATAGACCGATAGCAGCGGCTATCATGCAGGGTGCAAATCTTTTGTAAACAATCTGTGGTGCAAACTAACTATCGGGAGTAATTTAGGCTTCAGTGTCTTGCCCTGGAACACTTGGACATGTGTTGGGGGGACGGGGATCGAACCACCGACCCTGTAGTTGAGGGTGGACGCCCACTTTCTTTCCCTCCCTTTTCCTTTTTTTCCTCTTCTTTTTTCTCCTTTTTCCTTTTTTTCTCTTTCCTTCTTTTCCCCCTTCTCCCCCCCTTCATACGGACGAATGTTCCCCAGCTTTGGCTCAGGTGGTAGAGCGGGTCGGCTGATGATCAAAGGGTTGGAGGTTCGATTCCCGCCCTGCCACTTGTGTCATGGTTGTTGTGTCCTTGGGCAAGACACTTCACCCACCTTGATATTTAGCCTGCTATCGGGGTATGAATGTGTGTGTGACTGGTAACGTGGGAATGGGAACAGGTCTCCCTTGAAAAAGAGTCTCCGGTCTCAATGGGATTTACCTGTATAAATAAAGGTTAAAAAAAACAAAAAACTCACAGCTCTGAGCTTTTACTGCTCCCCTTGTATTAAAGGTGGAGTCAGCGATTCTGGTGGACACTTGTTGACAGAATAACTTCGTTGCAGTGGTCGCGGGTTCAAATCCGACCCGTGGACCTTTACTGCAGGTCATCCCCCCTCTCTCTCTCTCTCTCTCTCTCTGTCTCCCCATTTCAACTCTGTACTGTCTAAAAAGCTTGAAAATGCCAAAAAATAATCTATAAAAAAAAAAGAATAACGTTTAGTCAAAATCAGTGAATATCTCCTCACGTTCCGCTACCTGTCCGTATCTGTGTGTGCCCTGAAATAAGTCCAGTGTTAATACACAGCCTAGGCTCTGTAACTGGTATACAGCCAAAGCGTATATAAACAAAGGGGGCCAACCGTATGTGGTAACATGTCCATTTACAGAGCCTAGGCTGCCTTTAATGACACTGTTCTTGACTACATGCAACACTCTCCCAATTTCATCACAGCCTCAAGTCTTTACGGAACATACTTTTGAGAACAACAGAAAGAAAGCCTGTTTGCAGATCCTTTTCATACTAATGGTCATACTGAGTTTCTCTCTCTCTCACACACACACACACACACACACACACACACACACACACACACACACACACACACACACATACACACACCCCCCTCAACACACACACACACACACACACACACACATATACACACCCCCCTCAACACACACACACACAAACACACACATATACACACCCCCCTCAACACACACACACACACACACACACACACACACACACACACCCCCCTCAACACACACACACACACATACACACACCCCCCTCAACACACACACATATACACACATACACCCCCCTCCAATCCCCCCCCCCCACACACACATACATGCGGTCAAGTAGCAGCAGGGGGGCGGGTGTTGATGACATCATAAGGAGTTGACGTCACATGGCAGTTCGTCAGCCCGCTAACGAGGAGCTAATTGTCAGTTTCCTGTTAGGTTGGGAGGCTCTGTGGCTAAGCTGGCGTCTGGCGATGGTTAAGGCGTTTTGTTGGAGGCTGACGGTGTTATAAGGAGGTGATTGTGGCGAGCGAAAGAGGCCCCGAAAAATAGGAATGGAGTTGAAAAGAACACACACACACACACACACACACACACACACACACACACACACATACACACACACACATGCACACACACACAGACACGTGAAAAGGCCCCAAAAAATGGGAATAATGGAGAAAAGATTTGAGAATTGTGATTAGCCTTGTTTGAGTAGGAGCCGTCTTGCTCAGACCTGCTTCTTGCTGAGCGCACAGAACAAATGCTGTACGCTCAGCAAGACGGCTCCTATTCAAACGAGGCTAATACATTTTTTGAAGCAAAAATGGGTTGGACCAAGAAAAGGCTAGGTAGTATTGAGTCAGAGAGATGTACTGCTTAGAATAGATGCAACACATAACATACACATGCTGTTGAAGGATAAATAAAGAAATGGAGTTGAAAATAATTGAGAATTGTGAAAAATAAAAGGGTAACTTGGACAGAGAATAGTCCCTGTTCTTAGGATAAGGGGGAAAACAAACTCTTGAGTCAGGCAGATTTACGAATTAAATACAACACATAACATACAAATGTTGCTGGAGGATAAATTAATTGATTCATTACAGTAAGTTAATTTAAAGGTGCAGTGTGTAATATGAAGAAACTTCTACAAAGTTCTAGAATGCAACACTCCCTGGGTAACCCCAACCCTTTCGAATAATAACAGAAGCTACAGTGGCCTTCAAGGACAAGAACAATTCTACATTTTAAACAATGCACCTGATGACATTCCAACTATGACACTTTCAAGATGGCAGCACTAGGCCTTGGTCCAAACTATGCAGAAATATGGACATATATGAGACATATATGAGACAAGTGTTGCATTCTAGAACTTTCTAGAACTTACTTGATGATGTCATATTACACACTGCACCTTTAAGATAAAATGTCTCTTGAATGTAATTTTAACATAATCACAACAGGATATTAACAAGTTAAAACCCCCTTGGAAACAAGCTAGGGATCCGAGCTAAATACTAAACGTGAAACAAGGGAAAGCACCTCGGTACAAAGAATTATATCAGTTTTCACCCGCACATTTTCCTTCATGTTTTTGAATTTTTTTGGCAGCGCAAACATCACCACAATTTGCTCGTTTACGATAAAGGAAAAACATCAGCACAGAAACTGCTCAAACAATCAGCGCAGTTCCTAAACCAAACCAGCAGAGGGAGCCATCCACCTGAATAATACCAACAGAGTCGCCTCAGCCTCGATAAGACCCCCACAGTTAAATCCATGATGCCTTCACACACTGGCTGCATCAGTTAAATTATTTATTCCATTCCTGCCCTTAATGAGAGCTATACGCTACTCAATAATTCAACACATGGGTGAGAACGACCACAACACAGGAGGAAAAAGTCTAATGTCCAATTAGGCAACTTTACTCATGAATAAATAATGCGATAAACGCCGTTTGAAATGGGAAAAAATGTCTCAATAAACGGCGAGTAAAAAAAAGGCATCAAACCTTTTATATACTATCTATGCATCAAACAACTCTTTGGAGAAAATGCACAGGAGCTACAAACAGTATGTCAAGTAAACAAGACTGATAATCAAATGAAAAAAATATAGGCGCTATAGCGAGATCAGAAAAACCTGGCAACATGAAGCATAAAATATATAGACAGTATATTTTTTGAAAAGAGTTGAAAGAGCCTATTATTTTCACCAGCGGGCAAAAGAACAACACAGCCAAAGGAAAAGACACAGCTTGATTGATGGTTAAGATGAAGAAAATACATACCGTTAGCCTCGTAGCATAATTGCCTAAATCATATTTACTCTACTCTACTTTTACTCTACATCTACTCTATTCTACATCTACTATATTCTACATCTACTCTACTCTACATCTACTTTACCCTGCTCCATAACCCTTAAAATATGACTTTGGCAATTATGCTATTAGGCTAACCAAAAGTAGATGTAGAGTAGAGTAGATGTAGAATAGAGTAGATATTTACTCTATACTCAACTTTTACTCTACATCTACTCTATTCTACATCTACTTTTCGTTAGCCTAATAGCATAATTGCCTGAGTCATATTTTAAGGGTTATAGAGCAGGGTAAAGTAGATGTAGAGTAGAGTAGATGTAGAGTATACAAGTAGAGTAGAGTAAATATGATTTAGGCAATTATGCTATGAGGCTAACGGTATTTAGCTGGCAATACAAATTATTAACACGACAGATTACATCAACACTGACAAACAGTCTGTAGCACTGCTTTGCAATATCCGTCTGGTATTAGCTTTTAAAAGAGACTATTGTAAATGAGCTGTGTTATCAAGGTTTTTATGCTTGATGTCCAGATGTTATGTTAACCTTGCAGACAGGATTAAACTCATTCCAGGCTTTGTGAATGCTTGGTAATCAAGACAAGTTCAATACAATTACTTCATGCCCTTAAAGCTGGGGTGGAGGATTTGAGGAGAAAATGGCAGTTGGGATAGAGATTCGAATCCAAATACCTCAACCGCTCCACTTGTTCTCTTTGGTCCCTCCCTTATGGTCCCTCTCTGACACGCTCTACACCAACAAAGTCGTGCCAAAGTGAATGGACAGTCCCAACAGCCAATAAGAACAGAGAATCGGAGCCTCGCTCTGATTGGTCAAAGTGTACAGCTCATGTTAACTTTGACCAATAAGAAATCATATATACCCCATCTTTAAATGGTAATATAGACATTCCTTGCCCTTAACAATGATAACTCTTAAGGCTGAAACTGACATATGCTCACTGGCAGTGACTTAAGAGGGATTATTTGTGTGTATTTTGATACATATTTTATATTTTGTTGTGATATAAGTGGCATAAGTTGTTTTTTATTCATTCTTTTCATACAACCTGCCTGTAACGAATGAACAAGCTTGCACTTTTTAAGATTGAAAAACTAAATAAAATGATCTTGATTTAAAAAAGCCTTGCAGACAGGATTTTATATTGGAAGTATTCCTCGGAGCCCAGAGAAACAGATGGTCAACAGAGAGTGGATAGAGCAAAAGCCAACAAGTCGATATAGTCAAATCTATTCATCATTCCTGTTTATTGATTGAACTGTCAGTCGTCTCTGTGCTTTGAGTTCAGACATCGAGCCAGTTTAGGCTTCAAACGTTTCTCTATGTGTATAAAAAATTAGCCCAGTGAGGCAAATGGCTATATGTGACATTGGGTTTTATACTGTAAATAAATAGGCTATTGATTAAATTTGATTTGAATAGCATCTCAAACTAAGCACTATTGCACATTAAATCCTATGCAACGGTCCGTATGGACACTATGTGCAATGCCCAATATTAAAAATATCATTTGTTTGTTGTAGTTTTTACAGTTTTTATCTCTGCTTTTAAAACTTATTTTTACTTGATTGAGAGGAGCATGACGGAGCCTTCACGGCAGCGCTACCTGGAAGGCCCTATCCCCTAACCCCTAACCCTAACCTCAACCTTAACCATCGCTGCCTTGAAGACTCTGTTGGGGGCACAAAACACCAAACACCTGTCTAATAAAAAAGTAATCTTAAAAAAAAAAAAAAAAAAAAAAAAAAACATGAACATGAACATGAGCGTGACAGCACTTTGTGTTACATTTGATTGTATGAAAAGTGCTGTATAAATAAAGTTTTGATTGATTGATTGAGAGACTCACACTCCAGCTTGTCCTCCGGCCTCCCTCCCTCCAGCAGTGACAGGTAACACACGATGTCTTTAAGCTGGACGTTCTCCAGAGGAGGAGGGGGCCGAGAGGGGGTCTTCAGAGGGGTGGACGTGCCTTTGATCAGCTTCAGCCCTGTAGGGAGACACACACACACACACACACACACACACACACACACACACACACACACACACACACACACACAAACACACAGAGGAAAGGTCAAAACCCTCTATAACACCTCTAATGTTAGCAGTAGCCAATAGCCTGCTGTGTGTGTGTGTGTGTGTGTGTGTGTGTGTGTGTGTGTGTGTGTGTGTGTGTGTGTGTGTGTGTGTGTGTGTGTGTGTGTGTGTCTGTGTCTGTGTCTGTGTGTGTGTGTGTGTATGTGTGTGTGTGTGTGTGTGTGTGTGTGTGTGTGTGGGATGGGGGTGGATAGCATTAGTCATACATTCTCAATATTGATCAATGGGTGGGTGGTGGTGTCCAGTTCGGCTAAAGGTGAACAAACAAACATATTCCAGGTTTAGCTTGATTTTTTTCTTGAAGCATCGTTTTCTCATGCAAGTGATTTTAATTTTTTTTATGGAAATAAGGCTGTACTGTACACACACACACACACACACACACACACACACACACACACACACACACACACACACACACACACACACAACACCGCTAATGTTAGCAGTAGCCAATAGCCTGCTGGGTCCGTGGTGGATAGCATTAGTCATTTTGGTTGTGTTCCGAAATGCATACTTTCTACTATATAGTATGGTAGAAAAAAGATTTAGGATGTCCCGATTCTTGTGGCCGGATTTAGGATGGTTAGAAGTACCCGGATGTCCTACTTCATGCAGCCAAGATTGTTAGTGTTGAAACCTGCATCCTATTTGGGCGATTCTGACCCACAATCCAGTGCGCACGTGAAGTGACGTCACATCGACGAAGCCTCCATACGAAAACAAACGGGGATGCGACGGATATAAAAGCAAGAGGCAAGATCAAGGCGCAATGTTATGATGAAATAAGAGAGTAAAAGTATTTCCCTAACTAGATTATTTTTATCGTCAGATGTAGTATGAATAGAAAAAAGAAAGAGTATGCGATTTGGAACGCAGCCACAGTCTCAATATTGATCAATGGGTGCGTGGTGGTGTCCAGTTTGGCTCAAGGTGAACAAACGATTAAATTCCAGGTTTAGTCTGATCGAAAGACTTGATTTGTTCTTAGAGCAGCGATTTGAGTTTTTAAATAGAAATAAGGCTTTAATATATTTTAATATATCAACCTTATCCCATTGTGTTTAATTGTGTTCTTAAAGGCCTACTTCACCGGTTGGAATATGAAGGTGTATTGAACTCGGAGATCCTATGTAGTATAAATGTGCAAAAAAAAATTAAATCGGATCATCCTAGCCTGAGAAAAGGCAGAAAGAGTGTTTTATGGTCTCACTGTCTAACTTTTCTGCCTTTTCTCAGGCTAGGATGATCCGATTTCAATTTGTATTGCACATTTATACTTAATAGAATCTCCAAGTTCAAAACACCTTCATATTCCAACCGGTGAAGTAGGCCTTTAAGGTGGTAGAGCGGGTCGCCCATTGATCGAAGGGTTGGCGGTTCGATTCCCACCCTGCCACTTGTGTGTCATGGTTGTTGTGTCCTTGGGCAAGACACATCACCCACCTTGCCTCGTGTGAATGTCGATAGTTAGCCTGCTGCTATCGGTGTATAAATGGTGAAATATAAATGGGAACAGGTCTCCCCTTGAAAAAGAGTCTCCGGTCTCAATGGGATTTACCTGTATAAATAAAGGGTTTGAAAAAATGTAACAATACATTATGTAAAGCCGTTAACACTCCTCATCTGGATTCCCAACTCTGGGTATATAACTGGCTAACGAAATGTGGCTAACGTACTCCAGCTACAGGAGCATATGTCTAGCCCAAATACCACATACTGTACATCGATGGCTTTTTAAGTAGCACTGAAGCTATATTTTTTTTTCAGTGGCACATGCAATATTTAAAATATTTGTGTCACATATGTAAGCTGAACACAAAGCAACATTATAAATCTAATAATTTAAATTAGAACTATTAAAAATATTTCAGACACTGTACGGTAACTTGTGATTTTGTTGATTGGTATAAGCCCCTAGCTTATGAAAGAAAACCTTGCTAAACCTTGCAACTGATAGTAAAGCCAGATATGTTTTATTTTGTCCCTACAGTCCTTTTAAGAGCTATGCAATGGTAATGTATTCATAGTCAGGGAATACACATACAGTTTATAACCTCTACTCTCAAACCAGTCATTATCCAGTTCACTTCTAAAAGTACTTATGGAAAAACAAGCCCTTTATTAATATAATAACTAAAGTATGCTCCTGTGTGCAGACAGCAGCAGTTTAGAGTAGACTAGTTTAGGATCTACAGTTAAAGCCCTACTTCACCGGTGGAAATATGAAGGTGTATTGAACTCTGAGATCCTATGTAGTGTTAATCTGCAACACTTTTAGAAATCGGTTCATCCTAGCCTGAGAAAAGGCAGAAAGAGTGTTTTTATGGTCTCACTGTCTAACCCTACATCTTCCCATACGTGACATCACACATGGTAAGATGTAAGGTTAGGATTAACAGGACAGCTGGGCCAAGGGAAGACTGAGGGAAGAAAAACCTCATTCATTATATTATAATAGCGATTTTATAATGATAGAACGCCGGTTCCGTATGGGTGAAGTATTCCTTTAAGAACACTGGATCAATGAGGCCTAATCGACACTCTCACATACAGTGGACTTGCACTGATTTGGTTAATCACATCATGGCCTATGAGCTAAACAGGGCGCACACTGTCTGGTAGATATTGAATGCACGGGATTTAAATGAATACTATGTCATGTGTGAGATGATGTCATTATTTTACCCACATTACCGTTCACTCACTAAACTCAAGAGCTTTTTTTTTAAGATAATTATTTGGCATTTTCAAGCTTTATTATATAGTACAGAGTTGAAATGGGGGGACAGACAGAGGGAGAGACGGGGGGATGACCTGCAGAAAAGGTCCACGGGTCGGATTTGAACTCGAGACCACTGCAACGAAGGCTGGAGCCAATATGGTACGCGCTCTATCCACTACACCACAGGAGCGCCCCACTTTAACAGCTTTTAACCTCATATGAAATCAATACCAAATCAGATTGGATGTAGAAACTATTTGGGTCTCCTACTCATTATACAAATATTTACATATATACATATAAATAAAATGGTGTCTCTAGTGTTTGGTATGTCAATGTTATATCAAACCTACCTTCTTGCCTAGGTCAAATTGTCTTTAAGTTTGTCTGACGGCTTACTAAATGGATAACTTGACTTAATAACGATAAATGTATACCTTAGAGATGATTCACTACTAGTCACAAACATGCTTTTAGTTTTGAAACTATTACAGCTGAGATCTTCCCTGCTGAGATAACCGACTTCCCGCTGTGGCAACCTCACTTTCCTTTTACTGCAAACTGTGCCTTAGTACGGTACACTGCCCAATTCAGTTCTATTTCTTGCCCCTGATTGCTGCAAGCAACAACTGGGGACATTTCTGTTTATGTTACCTTAAAATACATTGTTACTGCTGCTCAAAAACAAACAACCTCTGCTGAGGTAAATGTGGGGTAAAATACAGGCAAAGCTAAAATAATTAGGAGGCGATTTTATAAATATTTCAGCCAAGATATCTGTGCTTTCCTTGGGCATCAACATGTGTTTGTAGCAACAGCTTGTTTACACAGTAACACAGTACATGTTCAGCTCGCTAAGCCTCCAGCAGTTACCAGCCTAAAGAGCAAAAAAAACTTCAAATGAGTCACACACAAACCTAGCCCTTAAAATGGGATGCAACTGTTGATTCAATGGAGGTCTCGCGGTTAAGTTGAATGACAGTGAATGCATTTAATATTTGGTCCTGGGGAAAGTAAATTAAAGTAAAGTATCATCTTAAAATTGGACAGGAATGAGCCATTGGAGAAATGCTGAGAGGGAATACGTGGTGTAGGCTATCATGCATATGTAATACTCTGCTACTACTTTATATCACTTTGTTGTTATGATGTCCAATTGCTTTGGCAATGTTAACTCTCATTTTCCATGCCATTTCATATAAAAGCCCACAGGACACACACACACACACACACACACACACACACACACACAGGCCGTTAAGTTTGTCCGTTCTGTGCTACTGTAGAAACATGGCGGTGCACCTTTCAAGAAGTAAAGAGTTCTTGTAATGTAATCTATGATCAACAGCTGTTTCAGAAATATTTAAAAGTTCCTCGTAGCACCTTTAAGTAGTAAAAATGTCCCTTTGTACACTCACCAGAGCCTCTGTGTTTGTCGGTCGAGGGGGGGCTGGGTTTGGGCCCCTTGTTGCTAAACGACATGAAGAGGTGTTGACAGAACTCTTCGGGCAGTTTGCTCTCCAGGAACGTCTGCATGAAGACCTGGAAGCCCTCAAAGTCTATCTCCTAAGAAACCAACAAACAAGAGCACGTTGGCAAGGCAAGTGTATTTATAGATCACCATTCAGACACAAGGCCACTCAAAGTGCTCTACAGGGGCATGAAATACGGCAAGTATAGATACATTAGACAAGCGAATGGAAAATACGAAGAGAAATAAAATATTTGAATTGAAGAAATAACCCTTTTAAATAATATAAAAATTACAGGTTAAAATGGAAACATAAAAGTCTTCAGATTTGATTTAAAGGAGCTGAGAGTTGCAGCAGACCTCAAGTTCTCTGGGAGTTTGTTCCAGATATTTGGTGCATAAAAACTAAAAGCTGCTTCTCCTTGTTTAGTCCTAACTCTAGGGACTGTAAGTAGACCTGTCCCAGACGACCTAAGGGCTCTGGACGGTTCATAACGTAGCCATGGTGAGGCTGCAGTGAAGGCTTCAATGAACTACAGATGAGTTTTACATATGAAAAGAGGCTGTTGGAATGTTTTCCAACATCAGAAAGAACATCTGTGAGTGTTTGGAAAGATGTGGCAGCTTTCCTGTTACATATGTCTGCATTCAGAAAGATGCCCAAAGTGTTGTTTGGGCTGGTGGGCGGCGAAAGTCTATTTTACGAGTGGTTACAATGTGTTTTGGTGCTTTTATCGTTGACTGCAGTGTGTGTGTGCGTGCGTGCGTGCGTGTGTGTGTGTGTGTGTGTGTGTGCGTGTGTGTGTGTGTGTGTGTGTGTGTGTGTGTGTGTGTGTGTGCAAAGTCGTCTTTTTCTATCAATTCATCCACCCTTCTGAAAGGTCGATTGAATCCCCGAAAAAAAGTCAATATTGTTTTACAATCTGCCACATTTTGCAGATGAACACATTAAAAGAAAGACATTTTAGCTGAGTTATATCCACCAGTAAAAGGTTGAGTGTCCTCCACAAACACCTTTCATGTTTTCATTGCTTCACAAGAGACACAATCTATTCAGGCACACACACACACACACACACACACACACTCACACACACACACACACACACACACACACACACACACACACACACACACACACACACACACACATAAAATCATTTGAGCACTCTGAAAAACACATCAACGATACATATGAAAGAGCAAGAGATAACAGTTACCTGGCTGAGGATGTCCTGCTTCTAAAAGCAGCAGCATTGTAGAAAGACAGAAATAGTGTTCATGGCTTTATCATGCAGTTATTACAGTGAGAATGGGCTATTTGTCCATATTACACATGTGCACGTGCTTGTAAAGCGTTAGCACAAAGACAGTATGTTCGTGAATGCAGGGTTACAGTGTTAAGCTGTCTTGATAAAATGCCTCAACAAAACATGGTATAACTGGCATGCAACAGGAGGGCCTTAAAGCTGGGGTATGTGATTTCTGATTGGTCAAAGTTAACATGAGCTGTACACTTTGACTCCGATTCTGTTCTTATTGGCTGTTGGGACTGTCCACTCACTTTGGCACGACTTTGTTGGTGTCAGGGAGGGACCATAGGGGAGGGACCAAAGAGAACAAGTGGAGCGGTTGAGGTATTTGGATTCGAATCTCTATCCCAACTGCCATTTTCTCCCCAAATCCTCCACCCCAGCTTTAAATGTGTAGGTAAGTGGTATGTGATTTTATCTGTTGTATTGTATGTTTCATGTGGGAGCTGTTGAAAACTAGATGGTTCAACTCAAGGGGCTCAACTCATTAACACAAGCTCACAGTATATCAATGCATGCATAGCGGATCTTGCAACATTTGCTAAAACATTCTCTGTTTTTCCAAAAAAACATAGGGTTTATATTTGTGTTTATGTGTATTGTTTGTCAGTATCCACATGGAAGTTAATGCAGTGAAGACTATGCAGTGAAACAATAATTATTCCCCAAACCCCCATCAAACCATGCAAATAAGTTGGATAGAACATTTCCAACTGAAATGCTATAAAAAAAAATAGCTTATTAGCTGTAACCATTTACTTTAGTTTAGTGATTAAAATTACAGCTCATAGTTTAGCAGTGTGTTCAAAATATTATTTGAGAAAAGTCGTCCAAAATTATACAAAGCATACAGGGGAGTTGTTTGGTGTCACCCTGCGTTCCAAATCACATATTCTTTTTACTACACTACATACTACAGTACAGAAGAGTTAAAGGGCCACAGGAGAGAAAAAAAAAATCAGATAAGGAAGATTTTTTTTTATTATGTCGAGAAATGTCAAGAACAAAGACGAATACTCCAAAATGCTATTGGAGTTAGTGGGGGATCTAGGTATTTTTTTGGCATACTGCAATTGACCTGCATGTATTGGGACAATCCTAAATCTTTTTCTGGCATACTAAATAGTAGGGAAGTATGGGGATTGGAACGCAGGGTCAGTGTTTCAAAATAAACCTTAAAAAAGAGACAGTAACCAAACTCAGTTGTCAGTTTAAAACCTCCAAAAATAGACATAGTGCCAGTTTGAGATATACAAATAGGCATGGGGGCTGCTATAGCAATGTTAGCAGAGCTGGTTCCAATCCCTTATAAATGTCCTATAAACCATCTGTTATATAATATAGTGTAAACTGTGCATACCTCCTCGGGGTTGTATTTAGCCAACACACCATCTCCATGGAACTCCTGTAAAACATCCTTCAGCTTCTTGGTCGAGTCTGAGAACAAACATGGAAGATAAAACCTGCAGTGAGTTATGTGTGTGTTTACGTTTGATTCTTATAACAGTACAAGTTAGATTAATATGGGTACATTCTGTAAAGGGTGGGTGTAAGTGAGGGGGGCTGTGGGCGAAGTGGATAGAGAGCGTACTATATCGGCTCCGGCCTTGGTTGCAGTGGTCGCGGGTTCAAATTTGACCCGAGGACCTTTACTGCAGGTCATCCCCCCCCCCCCTCTCTCTCTCTGTCGCTGTCTCCCCATTTCAACTCTGTACTATCTAATAAAGCTTGAAAATGCCCAAAAGATAATCTTTAAAAAAAAAAGAGTGGATAGTGCGGGATTGTGCAGGTTGAACAGCAAATGCATTCCGTAACTGCAAATTATTTTCTTGGATGGATGGATGTATGGATGGATGGATGGATGGATGGATGGATGGATGGATGGATGGATAGATAGATAGATAGATAGATAGATAGATAGATAGATAGATAGATAGATAGATAGATAGATAGATAGATAGATAGATAGATAGATAGATAGAATAGATAGATAGATAGATAGATAGATAGATAGATAGATAGATAGATAGATAGATAGATAGATAGATAGATAGATAGATAGATAGATAGATAGATGATAGATAGATAGATAGATAGATAGATAGATAGATAGATAGATAGATAGATAGATAGATAGATAGATAGATAGATAGATAGATAGATAGATACATAGATAGATAGATAGATAGATAGATAGATAGATAGATAGATAGATAGACAGACGGACAGACAGACAGACAGACAGACAGACAGACAGATAGCTAGAGTAGTTTTTAGAGCTCGACTTATACACAAGAGCAACATGAGCAGAGAGAGATTTGCTGTGATAATTACTGAGCGCTGCAGAGCGTTTATGAGTCCCACTGCTACAGCTATTTGTTGCTCCACACACAACAGGTTTTTAATGTTGCATGAGTTAATTAGGAGTTCTATTTTCTCTCTCTCTCTCTCACACACACACACACACACACACACACACACACACACACACACACACACACACACACACACACACACACACACACTGCAGGGCCTGGTTCATCTCCCTGCTTGTCACAAATTACATTAAGATGCTTCTTGTAGAGTGTGCTGCATGTTAGCTGGCTTGTGTATCGCCAATTTGCACTATTCTTTCACACAGGTGTCTCTGCCCATTCATACAATTATATCTACTTTGTGAGCAATTCTGCAGCCGAGTAAGCTAAAGAGAGCAGCCAGTAACCATGAGGTGACGTTGCTGCACAGCAAGCCACTGTTTGATAATCAACAGGTGTGTGTTTTTTTTTTTTTTTTTTTTTTTTTACAGGTAAATCCCATTGAGACCGCCAACCCTTCGTTCATTGGCCGACCCGCTCTACCACCTGAGCCACAGTCGCCCGAAACAGTTTTTCAGGTAAGAAAGGAAAGTGAAGTGGCTGGATAACTTTTCAAAATCAGCCACAATTCTTAAAACTGTATTACAAACATTACGGTACAGTATGTATCCTCTCAGACTAAGCAAAAACAAAATAGATTAGCTTTTGTTTTTCATCCAAATTCCTGCCAAATATCCAAAATATCAAACCTTACATAGATGTATATGAGTCTAGTTCCATATATTTTAGTCAGAAGCTGAATCTACTTTATGGTAGTACAGATTGCACTGATTACTGTCTGCACCGTTACTGTAGCTACTGTTCATTTGATCTTATATCTTAATTTAGGTTAAAGTTTATTGTAGGTACTGTTAGTTTTTATATTTTAATTTAGATATATATCTTCATTTTAGCCTAATGTATGTTTAATGTATGTCTTGTTTTATGCTACTGGATACCTGAATTTCCCTCGGGATAAATACAGCATCTATCTATCTATCTATCTATCTATCTATCTATCTATCTATCTATCTATCTATCTATCTATCTATCTATCTATCTATCTATCTATCTATCTATCTATCTATCTAGATTCTATATGACAATTATCCTAGAAAACATGAGTATTGTGCTACTTTTAGTAATGTCTGCATGTATTTAGCACATTAGCTCCTCTTAACAGCTGGTTGGAACAAACTGTGGCCTCCTGCACTAATGGCTTTTTGATGTTTTGATTTTCTCTTGTTTTTTTTCTTTTACCAACTCTGCCTAGAGATAAATGCTTCACATTGACAGGGTTTGTAAATCGTTATTGGCCATTTGTACTAGCCCACCGTCTGTCTACACACACACACACACACACACACACACACACACACACACACACACACACACACACACACACACACACACACACACACACTGTCTACTCTACACAAACCATTACAGACCAGTGAGATTCGGATGTGCTGATTGCTTGTCACATGCCGCAGCCTCTACTGAATTCCAATGCACTGTCAGGCCTAGAAATGCAATTCCTGAAGAAATCGCGGTGTGAATGCTGACGCTCTGGATAAAAGCGTCTGCTAAGTGACATATAATGTAATGCTATGTCATGTAATGTAATGTAAGTAAAAGTAAAGGGATCTGTTTATCACTGCCACACTCATTACCAAACATCACATAAGCGTAAACTCTACTTGATTAGAGTCGGATCGTAGGTGCATGTCTAGGCGCGCGACAATTAAAACACACACACACACACACACACACACACACACATACACACGCACACACATACACACGCACACACATACACACACACACACACACACACACACACACACACACACAAAGACTCTTTAGTTTCGTCTCAACACTTTGAATGTATGTTTATTCCGCTCTCTTGCCTTGTTAGTCCCACACAACTATAAACTTTATATAAACTTTATGAAAAGGTTCAGGGCTTTCCTTTAATGAGAAGTAAGGCAAGGCAAGGCAAGGCAAGTTTATTTATATAGCACAATTCAGACACAAGGCCATTCAAAGTGTAAGGGAGAGATATAGTGGGAGTAGATAAAGAGAGAGAGAGATCACTAGGGACCACACACACACACACACACACACACACACACACACACACACACACACACACACACACACACACACACAAAGGCAAGCACGCACACACACACACAGACACATGACACAGACACAGACACAGACCCACACACAGACACAGACACACACACACACACACACACACACACACACACACACACATATCTAATTCAGACACAAGGCCATTCAAAGTGTAAGGGAGAGATAGTGGGAGGAGATGAAGAGAGAGAGAGATCACTGGGGACGGTGAGGCAGTGTGTTGCCCATTGTTGTGCCTCAGATAATGGGCTATTTTATAACCTGCTGCATCGTTCACAAAGTATCGCCCCGGAGCCCACTGAAACATGATTATACAAATCTGTCTAGCGTGCACACATGCCTAGGAGCACACTAGACACACACACACACACGCACACACACGGATGCACGCACAGACAGACAGACACACGCGCACACACACACAGACACACACACACGCACGCACACACACAAAGACAGACACACACAAAGACGCACACACAGACAGACACATGAGCACACACACACACATACAGACACACACACACAGACAGACGCACGCACACACACACACACACACACACACACACAGACGCACACACACATACACACACAAACACACACATACAGACGCACACACATACGCGCACACACACACACACACACACACACACACACAC
>OX442353.1:32066985-32069485 GCA_949357725.1 Hyperoplus immaculatus | reverse complement strand
GAGGGGGAGCGGGAGCCTTGTTTGAGACAGTTGTTTGTCGTCATAATGACTGATAACGGGGCTGAACCATAAAAGAAAAAAAAGAAAATGCAATGAAGAAAAGCTAAAAGGGAGAGTGATAGTCGGGCGGGAGGGCGTTGCCAAGCAACGTATACACAATTTCACGCAGCGAACCTAGACTGCAGTGTTTACTCCTAAATGAATGAGCGGTAGCCTACTAAAACAAAGTTTACTTTGCCTCACCAGCATCATCAGATGACCATTATTCATCGGAAATAGTCATTATTTACAACATAAACACATTACCTCATCGTGATCCATACTAACTAACTGCCATCTCTCGTTCATTCGCTTTGTGTGAGGACACGGGGACTCGTTCAGCTCCGTGAGAGGTGACAATGCATCAACTCATTGCAATCAGGTGTGTTTAGCACTTACTGGCATTAGTTGATGCTGTGTCACCCATAGACTCACGGAGCCGAAAAGAGTCCGGTGCCCTCACACTTTCAACACACGGACACGCCACGCACCATATTGCTTCCTGATTATTTGAATCTTGCACTCCCTGCACGAGCTAGAAAACAGCTTCACGACAGCTGGCGTCGTAATAATACTACCGCTTTTGTTCAAAGGTGTCGCCAACGTGCCGACTTACTCGTAGTGGCTTTAAGTGTGAAGAAGATTGGTTTAACCTGACTGCTGGCTCCATGTTCACTGAAAGAAATACACCCTCCATCATTTTCAAAATTCATCTTGTTTCAATGGTGTAGCTTGTTAGCAAACTAGCAAGCCACCAGTATATCTAAATTTGCATAGCTGGCAACTTCATGCTGAGTACTGTGCCACGCTGCTAATTATCACTATTATATGAATCACCTGAATACCCATTTAACCTCTTTGACATTATATAAGTTATAACTGCTTTAAAATGGTTGAGATGTACCTTAACGACCACTGCTGTTAGGCTGTTAGTTTCACCCTGTCTGCACTCTACGTAATGCTAAACCTGTTTGAAACTACAGTAGGTTATAACAATGCACAGATTAGATCAGTCCTTCCATATAACTCTGAGTAACAAATTAAACAAGAGTACTTATTTAAAAAATGCCATTATTTTTATTGTTTCTAATGTGTTGTGTTGTGGTCTTTGCAGCGCGGGTCCAAGTCAAAGAAAGAAAAAGTCTAATTCTGAATATCTGTTTTACCCTACAAAAGAACACATTATTTCTGCTGGTAAATTCTCAAGGACAAGCTAACATCTTTCACAAAAAAATATTTGTATCCCCAGCGACCACTGCAACGAAGGCCGGAGCCAATGCGGTGAAGGCTGTATCCACTACGCCACCGGAGCGCCCCAGCCACAAAACTATCTTGCGGAGACACGACGGCCCCTGATGTAAGGTGGTCGAGAGGACATGACAGGTGTGTGCAGAGGCATGACATAATGTTATACAGTAGGTGACATTTCACTGTTATAATGGAGGATGTTCACCTGGTCTCTCTTAACAACCCTGAGGCAGATAGTGGAGTGTGAGAGAGTTTCTCTAGCAACTGCACTGAATTGTAGAATATGTCAAGCCACATTACTCATACCAAAATACAAGCCAGTGACATGTTCCAACTCCGATTTCAGGGAAGTTTTTTTGACTTGTGCAACAGGCTTAGTAGACCACCTGTGAATGTTCTATTATATACAGCCCAGGAAAATATTAAGAGACCAGTCTGGATTTTTCTTAAATCTTCATCTCTACATAACTTATTGAAAATGCTCTAAATGACAATGTTTTTATAGTGAATTTGGTAGAAATGTTTTCAGTAGTTTATAGAATAAAACCAAAATGTTCATTCTACTCAAACATATGCCTATAAATGGTAAAACGAGAGACACTGAACATTTGGAGTGGTCTCTTTATTTTTTCCAGAGCTGTATTGCTCAATTGGTGATGGCAACAGGATATCGCATTGTGAAAAAGTTTCTCGTAGGATGTTTTAAATTAAAAGTTAAAGGTGTAAAACAGAGGTAGTAATAGTAGTTGTATTACGTCGCCAGCTGTTGTTCCCCATAACAAAGGCATCAAGAAAAACTATATAAAAATAGAATTATTTGCACTGATGGTCTCGTTTGTTGTTACATGTAATTTATGATCATCAGAGGAAAAAATTAGACTGTTTCAGAAATATTTAAAAGTTCCTCTTAGCACCTTTAAGCCATGTTCTAAACTACTGCAGACTTGGGTAGCACTGCCTTGTTCTTTTAAAGGCTGCTTGAGGGTGTCACGATCATGTATTGTTGAAAAGCAGGACCAAACACAATAGAGAGAGAGAGAGGGGGAGAGAGAGAGAGAAAGAGAGATAGAGAGAGCGAGAGAAGGAGAGAGAGAGAGGGGGAGAGAAAGAGAGCGAGAGAGAGAGAAGGAGAGAAAGAGAGGGAGAGAGAGAGAGAGCGAGAGAGGGAGAGAGAGAAGGAGAGAGAAAGAGGGAGAGAAAGAAAGAGAGAGAT
>OX442353.1:32039485-32056985 GCA_949357725.1 Hyperoplus immaculatus | reverse complement strand
AGGTTGAACTTTATCACATAGTTACATATAAAATCAGATTAATATAAAGTGTAAACAATAAATGACAGTGGGCCAAGTACTGAGCGCTGGGGCACTCCAGTCATAACAGTGGGAGAAATCCAGGAGTTGTGGAACTTTCAGCAGACATTATATATATTTTTTTAAAGATATTTTTTTGGCATTCTTTTATGCTTTATTGATAGTGTAGAGACAGAGTTGAAATGGGGCAGAGAGGGGAGTGACATGCAGAGAACGTCCGCGGGCGGGAATCGAAACCGGGTCTGCTGCTGGCCGAGGCCCATGGGGGGAACGCCCTACCAAATGAGTTAAGGGCGCCCCTTTCAGCAGACATTCTTAGCAGCAAGCAAAGTGACTGTCCTAACGGTTGGGAGCGTGTGCGACGTGCGGATATGGCACAGGCTCCGCATAATTTTTTATTTATTTATTTTTTATTTTATTGGCTGGCCGAATTGAATGGAATTGTTGAATTGATTCACGGGCCGGATCAACAATATAAACGGGCCAGAGTTTGACACCCCTGACCTACGGTAAGCGCCATTTATTTTGAACGACAAGCCTTGTCGCGTATTGAGTGTTGTGACAGATTGCTGTACAATGACCCAGATATGGTGTGTGTGTGTGTGTGTGTGTGTGTGTGTGTGTGTGTGTGTGTGTGTGTGTGTGTGTGTGTGTGTGTGTATGTGTGTGTGTGGGGGTGGGGGGCATTTTCTCAGTAGTGTGCCTGGCAACCAGAATCCAGACTCTGTCACTCCAATACTTGAGTGAATACAGTCCATTTATCTGCCACAGAAATATTTGGACTATACAAAAAAATATATATGTTGGAATCTCAATTAAAATGGCTGATCTATTTTTTTTTTCGGCGGGAAGCGATAAGCTATAGACATATCTAGCTGTACAGGTGCTAAAATGCTCCATGCTTTGGGTGAAAACAATATTTTTTCCTGTCCCATGTTTTTAAAATATATATTTTTTTACAATATACGGTTTATAGCTATATATCACATTTTAAGTCTAACCTGTCAGAATAAATTATGTTCATGATCAATTGTTGTATCTTAAGAATTTCAAATCATAAATAGATAAACAGTATACAGCCCCAGAAAAAATGAAGAGACCAGTCTGGTTTTTTTCTTCAATCTTCATCTCTACATTACTTATTGACAATGCTCTAAATTACAATATTTTTATTGTGAATTTGGTATAAATGTGGTCAGTAGTTTATATTATAAAATCAAAATGTTAATTTTACTCAATCATATGCCTCTAAAGAGTAAAACTAGAGACATTGAGCATTTGGAGTGGTCTCTTAATTTTTTCCAGAGCTGTATATTCTACTTGGAATCAAACATGTAATACACCTTTTAAATGTTGTGTAGTGAATGTCTTTTATACAATGATAAATATAATCTGAATACGTTCTCATAGTATGATGTTGTCATGACGTATCCATGCAGCAAATTCATTTCAGACAAAGGCATGGCCCTCAAACATGTGTCACATAAGATATTTTAACATATTGTGAATGAACTGAAAGAGAGTCTTATGTTTTGTTGTAGAGACGTTTCTATGATTATTATTATTATATTAAAATAGACCAATGCCCTTAATCTAGCATTTGTCATTCACACTATATTGTGGATACACTCCTTACCCTCTCAGCTCTGTAGTGTTGTGTACTACATGGAGAGATGACACATAATATGAACGTCAGCCTTGTGTCACAGTTGAGTGCATCAGACCTGCATCATTATGACATCTGTCTCTCTGTGCGTGTGTGTGTGTGTGTGTGTGGATGTGTGTGTGGATGTGTGTGTGTGGATGTGTGTATGTGGATGTGTGTGTGTGTGTGTGTGTGTTCCTGGTCATTATGGATGTGGGTCAGGCATACTGCGGGCAGGTTAGAGTAGTCTCCCTGGCAACACACTGCATCACACTCCAAATCGATCAAAATCCAGATCCAATCAGTCAGTTGCCATGCCAATACCTATGATAGACAGATAAACAGCTCTGGAAAAAAATTACCACTCCAAATGTTCAGTGTCTCTCGTTTTACTATTTGTAGGCATATTTTTGAGTAGACTGAACATTTTGGTTTTATAATATAAAATACTGACAACATTTCCACCAAATTTCCCCCAAAAATATTGCAATTTCAAGCATTTCCAATAAGTAATGTAGATATGAAGATTTAAGAAAAAATCCAGACTGGTCTCTTATTTTTTTTCAGAGCTGTATATGGTCAACACTAAAATAAATGGGGAATATTTCCTTGCGTGACCACATGCTACTCAAATCCTTCCACCAGCTGCTACTTATAGTGCTATGCCTGCTTGTCATATTAATGTTAAGTGGCTCGCAGAGGTCCAGGCAGAAATATGAAAAATGCATCAAAAGGCTGCTGCAGAGTTGTGGTCAAGATGAAAACATTGTTTAAATTAACCTTTGCTGGTTTTAAATGTAAGATGAAGTCATGGCTGAAATCAACCCAAGCATGTACCCATCACGCATAGATTGTTTTCTTAATGTTGTGATGTCCTGTTTTCTTGGTGTCTTACTGTTGTGATGTTGTTGTTGTGGTGTCCTACATGTTGTGATTTTATTGTTCGTATTGTGTTGTTGTGTTTTACTGTTGTGAAATTGTGTGTTATTGTTTTTATACTTCAGTGTGAGGTTTCCCATCTTGACAGAGATGTAATACTCTGTTTCCTGCCCAGGGACTGCAGATGAAAATTAGCTTATAGCTAAATCTGGTACTGCTTATGTGCTGTACATTGTCCCTGTTCAATAAACAAATAAATAAATAAATTGATGTTGAAAAGAAAAAAAAAATTATGATAACTTCCTGTCAGTTACTGCAGTTAACGGTCCCCTCGCTCATCCCTACGTCACCACATTAATGCACTGCGGTCTTCAAGCAGCGAGTTATCTAGCATCATCTCAGATCCATAAGTGTGATGAAACATGATAAAAACCATCAAAACAGACATTGGGAAGGATTTTTACCTGCTCCGCCATTGTAGGCGCATAAACATTCACCCATCTGTTGCTCTGCGCGTGCACCGGCAATGAGACATGCCCGTTTGTAGCGTTCTCTCTTCTGATTGGTTATCAGTTGTGGGATCCCATAAAAGTTAATTACATGTATAGCGGGGGACTGAGAGACCTGTGTTATGAAACGCGCACACTATATAAGTGATCACTGTACGAATACAGAGCGATTTAACACGTATATTAAAGGTGCTGTAAGCGGAATGGTTCTTTTAGCTAACTGCCTGTCAGTTACTGCAGTTAGCAGTCCCCTCGATCGTCCCTATGTCACCACATTAATGCACTGCGGTCTTCAAGCAGCAAGTTATCTAGCATCATATCAAAACAGACATTGGGAAGGATTTTTACATGCTCCGCCATTGTAAGCGCATACACATTCACCCATCTGTTGCTCTGGCGTGCATCGGCAGTGAGACCATGGAGTGTATAGTATATATGAGTGAGATGAGCGTCAGTTTGTAGCGTTCTCTCTTCTGATTGGATAAAAATTTCGGGATACTACAATAAGTGTATTTGCCGATTACATGCAAAGCAGCTGACTGAGAGATCGGCTTTATGAAACGCGCACATTATGTAAGTGATCACTGTATGAATAAAGAGCAATTTTACACTTATATTAACATAAACAAACCGCTTACTTCACCTTTAACATAAATGTATTGCTTACTTCACCTTTAACATGCTAATTGTAGTGTTGGCAGTAGAAATTATTAGTTTAAAAAAATTGTTTCATATGAGTAAAAGATTCATCCTGTTCTGGGATCGTGCCCTACCCTACTTACATCCCACCTCTCAAGTCCTCCTTTACACAGGAGAGATATCAGGGGAAATACTGTATCTCTGTCTATCCATAATCCATCACAGCTGACACTTATGCACTGACTATGACAGCTCTCCTCATACTCTCCCTGTGTTCCAAATCACATACTTTTTCTTTTTACTACACTACATACTAAAGTACAGAATAGTTTTAGGGCCACAGGAGAGAGAAAAAAAATCAGATAAGAATTATTTTTTTTCATTATGTCAAGAAATGTCAAGAATAAAGACGAATACTCTAAAATGCTGTTGGAGTAATGGGGCATCTAGGTATTTTCAGCGTGCTACAATTGACATGTGCATTTATTAGGACATCCTAAATCTTTTTCTGGCATACCAAATAGTAGGGAAGTATGGGGATTGGAACGCAGGGTGTATATACATAACCACAGCCTGAACCTTCTGCCGGGAGCAGATGGGCTGTAGCATAAATATACTGCAATGCAAATCAACAATACGACTTTCGGGAACCAATCGAATCACTGTATTACTCAAGAGTAGAGCTGGCAACTCTGTCACTACCAGAGCACTGTAGTCCGACACATGTACAGTATACAGCTCCGGAAAAAATAAAGAAACCAGTCTGGATTTTTCTTAAATCTTCATCTCCACATTACTTATTAAAAATGCTCTAAATGACAATATTTTTATTGTGAATTTGGTAGAAATGTTGTCAGTCGTTTATATTATAAAATCAAAATGTTAATTTAACTCAAACATATGCCTATAAATAGTAAAACGAGAGACACTGAACATTTGGAGTGGTCTCTTAATTTCTTCCAGAGCTGTATATAGCACAATTCAGACACTATTTTTTCAGGAGCTGTATATAAATTCTACCCCACTCGGGCCCTGTCTATGTGTGCTATAAATAACCAACCCGAGTGTGTGGAGTGTAGTGCAGAACACCATGTATCATAATGGGGCCGTTATGTAAGGCCCTGTCCTGTCTACAAGGGCTAACCGCGGGTCTTACTTCCCATGAGGCCACGCTGATGCCATCTAGGTAACAGACAGATGGGTCTCATTCACTGGCTAAACACACGCACACACACACACACACACACAAATGTACAAACACGGGCACAAACACACACACACGCACGCACGCACGCACACACACACACACACACACACACACACACACACACACACAGACAGACAGACGCACACACACACACACACACACACACTACACATGCCCCAGGCTTGAGCAAAGGAAGCATTAGGACTGAAGAAAGACAGACATTAATGGACAAAAGGCCTAATATCAGCTGGAAGGCATCGGCCATGTTCAGGAAATGTCTCAGGATGTCAGAGTAGCCTACTGATAATTATTTAAAAAAAGATGGTTTCATTTAAAGAGGACCTATGATACTTTTCGACTTTTATGACCTATAAACGTTGTTATAATGATTTATAGTCATGTTTAACCATACTAGCGTATCAAATAATTACTTACATGCATTTAGACGCAGAGCACTAAACACTAGGGCAGCCGGTCGAGAATTCACTTGTTCAAATGTCCGGGTATCGTGTCGTCACGTCCCCGGATGTTTCCATGTAGGGTAATGCTGCTCAGGCAAGCTCCGGCCGCCATGCCCCCACCTTCCTCCCTCAGAAATCTCCCCGCGCACTGCTGGAAATGTTCCGGAAGGAAGGTAACCAATCACAACGGAGTAGGGTTTGCAGGAGGGGGGGAAGGGTGGGGGGAGGGGTTGGAGAAGCACAGAGCCAAGTGTGGAGCAGACTGCTGTGCTCGCTAGGGTGAGAGGAAGAGTGTCCCGAAAATCTACATGGTTTTTTGTGATGTGTTTTTAACAAGAAATTAAGATCAGAAAAGTAGTATAATAGGAGATCTTTAAAGACCTACTTCAGCGGTGGAAATATGAAGGTGTATTGAACTCTGAGATCCTATGTAGTATAAATGTGCAATTTTTTCGGTTCATCCTAGCCTGAGAAAAGGCAGAAAGAGTGTTTTAAGGTCTCACTGTCTAACCCTACATTTTCCCAAGTGTGACATCACACATGGGAAAATGTAGGGTTAGGATTAACAGGACAGCTGGGCCAAGGGAAGACTGAGGAAAGACTGAGGGAAGAAAAACCTCATTCATTATATTATAATAGCGATTTTATAATGATAGAACACCAGTTCCATATGGGTGAAGTATTCCTTTAAGATTGTAGATGGACGTTAAAAGTATTTTTTCGTGTTTGGAAAAGCATGTGTAAACAACTCAGCCTCTGCTTAGTTCCGCACATTCATACACAATTCATTTGCGTCTGAACGTTTTAGAGGAAACATACTTTGTTCCAGGAAGCCACTGGCTTTTGAGAGAACCCAAATGAAGATTAATATTTTATACATTTTAGTTTTATAATGGCGGTCCCTACTTCTTTCACTTTGTGGAACACACACTAAGTTAAAATGACTGTGTTCTGTATTTTTAAAGGTGCAGTGTGTAAAGGGAATTAGATCAATTCAGAGTTGGAATAAATTATATATAATATTCACAGTATGTTTTAATTGGTGTATAATCGCCTGGAAATTAAAAAGAAAAAATGTGCACCTTAAAATCAACCTTGGAAATCTACATACAGTATATGCACCGCCATGTTGCACAGCCATTTTTCTACAGTAGCACAGAATGGCCAGTGGGGCGTCCTGGGGAAATGCACCTGCTGGAAGACCAAGAAGAAGAAGAAGTACTATAGAATAAATAACTAAATACATCTTCACCTCATCACTTGATATTGTGGAAAGGCTTGAGGCAGTGGTGGATGATGCCATCTTTAGTAACTATAGCTTCTTGTCCTTGAAGGCCACCGTAGCTTCTGTAAATTCTCCAAACAGGAGAGGGGTATTGACATGGCGTTTGCAATCTAGAACTTTCACCACTAGATGACGCCGAAATACACATTAACTACACAATGCACCTTTAATATGATACCTGTGTGGAATATCCTATGCACCTTATAAGTCCTCACATGCTTGGCCCATGTGCCTTATAAACATGTGTTTTGTCAGAGATGCACAATTTTTTAGACAATAGATATCTCAGTAAATATATGTCAATCATCTCAACTATCCTTTGGTCTAGAGACATTCAAGCTGACAGGGCAATTTAGTCCATATACAGACACACATTAATACGATGTAATGATAGAGCATCACACAGAACATATAACCTGTATGGGTATCACTTTATATTAACTATCCGTTGTAACTCGTTAATAGATCATTAGTAAACTCTTAATTAATGATTATTAATGTTTTGTTAAGTGTTTGTTAGCAGTTTGTTAAGGATTTATAACATTGGTAGATAGTTAATAGCTTAATAATTGAATCAGTTCATCTGGGAGGTAATCCGAGATTAACTGATCACGTCACGTTCAAGTCCATGGCATGCACAGTGTGTATTGAGTTTATTTAAAAATATTTTAAAATGGGGCTGCCCTCAGTTGCCCATGCACTGTGTGTAGTCTATAGCCTATTTCAGCCTTGTCGGTATCTCGGATTACCTCCCAGATGAACTGATTCAATTATTAAGCTATTAACTATCTTCCATTGTTATAAATCCTTAACAAACTGCTAACAAACACTTAACAAATCATTAATAATCATTAATTAAGTGTTTACTAATGATCTATTAACAAGTTACAACGGATAGTTATTATAAAGTGTTACCCATGTATGTCAGTCCAGTTTATGATTGCATGTGTCAGTGTGAGTGTGTATGCTTGTGTGTGTGTGTGTGTGTGTGTGTAAGCCCTTGTTTGTGCATTTTTGTGTGTGTGTGTGTGTGTGTGTGTAAGCCCTTGTTTGTGCATTTGTGTGTGTGTGTGTGTGTGTGTGTGTGTGTGTGTGTGTAATGGCGGGACCTCCCTCTGTCCCCCAGTAGACAGTTGGTGCAGAGCATTGAACTATATGATCGTAGAATGAGTCATTGGGACATTTTGTTACATCGAGGGTGCGAATCACATTTGGTCGTTTCTCTCCATCTGCCTGTAATGAGGAAGAGAGAGGAGAAAATAGAAAAAGCTACACAAGGCAAGGCAAGTTTATTTACAGCCCGGAAAAAAATCAAGAGACCAGCCTGGATTTTTCTTCAATCTTCATCTCTACATTACTTATTGAAAATGCTCTAAATGACAATATTTTTATTGTGAATTTGGTAGAAATGTTGTCAGTAGTTTATATTATAAAATCTAAAGGTTGATTTTACTCAAACATATGCCTCTAAAGAGTAAAACAAGAGACACTGAATATTTCTCCAGAGTTGTATATATAGCACAATTCAGACACAAGGCCATTCAAAGTGCTTTACAGGGGCAAGATTAAAATACATCAAGTATAGAATACACATTAGAAAAGCGAATGAAAAATATGAAAACATTTAAATTAAAGCTGGGGTGGAGGATTTGGGGAGAAAATAGCAGTTGGGATAGAGATTCGAATCCAAATACCTCAACCGTTCCACTTGTTCTCTTTGGTCCCTCCCCTATAGTCCCTCCCTGACACGCTCTACACCAACAAAGTCGTGCCAAAGTGAATGGACAGTCCCAACAGCCAATAAGAATAGAGAATCAGAGCCTCGCTCTGATTGGTCAAAGTGTACAGCTCATGTTAACTTTGACCAATCAGAAATCACATACCCCAGCTTTAAATAAAATAAAAATTAAATGACAGGTTGAAAGGGAAACAGAAGAGTAATGAAATAAGAATGTTTGAAGATGGTATAAGTGCTTATACAAAGATAAAAAACAATATTATATTAACATCAATTTACTCTGAGACATTGCAGGCAACAAAAAAAACAGTTTTTGTGACTGGTCAATTTTGAGATTTTTGCTATTTTGCTTCCATAACGTCTTTTATATTAGTATAGATAAATGGTCCAAAATGTACATGTAGGAGTTTCTATGACTAATCCTTGTCTGTTTGCATCTGCATTCTCCTTTGAGAAAAATTATTAAAAAAAATTACATTTAATTTATTTTGGACGTGAGTTTGCAGGCGAGATAGCTAATCAGCAGTTCATATGCAGCTTGTAAACCTGTAAATGTAGTCAAAGTCCAAGTCAATGTCAAAATTATTTCTATAGCACATTTAAAAACAACATCAGTTGACCAAAGTGCTGGACAAGAGACAAGACAAAACAACATATAAGATACATGAGAAAAGTAAGGAGTGTCAAAGTCTCAACTTGTGTTAAAGGCCAATGCAACAAAAGTGAGTCTTCAGCAACGTTTTAAACTGGTCAACTTTACAGGGATCCAGGTTCCATTCATTCACACACAGTCATACTGGTGGTAGCTTGAAGCAGGTGGATACAAATGTCGTTCGTACACTTTGCTACTTCTAAACACACACTCTTTGCCAAGGACATGTCGGCTGAATTCAGCATGAGTTTGTTCAATTTGTCTTTGTGTTACATCCACACATTGGCACCTGTCAATCACACACCTACACACCTCTCCATCTGGGTCTAAAATAAGCATTTCTGATATTCCCCTGAAATACTGTATATGAGAAAAACTGTCAACTATACATTTTGAAATAAGTCAGTGTGCAGCTCTTAAAGGCCTACTTCACCGGTTGGAATATGAAGGTGTATTGAACTCTGAGATCCTATTTAGTATAAATGTGCAAAAAAAATTTAAATTGGTTCATCCTAGCCTGAGAAAAGGCAGAAAGAGTGTTTTATGGTCTCACTGTCTAACCCTACGGTTTCCTTCTTGTGACATCACAGTAAGGGTTAGGATTAACAGGACAGCTAGGCCAAGGGAAGACTGAGGGAAGAAAAACCTCCTTCATTATATTACAATAGTGATTTTATAATGATAGAACGCTGGTTCCGTATGGGTGAAGTATTCCTTTAACATTTGCTAAGAATGGAGGAAATACAGAGCAAACTCACCAAATTGTAGGCAAACTTATGTTACAAAGGTGCAGGGTGGCAACGTTGTGAACAGGAAATATCCCTGCGTTCCAAATCGCATACTCCTTTTTTCTATTCTACATACTACATCTGACCATAAAAAATAATCTAGTTAGGATGCAGTAGGCATACAATTGGGACATACTTTTACTTATTTATTTCATCACAACACTGCGCCTTGATCTTGCCTCTTGCTTTTTTATCCGTCACATCCCTGTTTGTTTTCATACAGAGGCTCAACGGTTAACGATTAAAGAATAGTGTGTGTGTGTGTGTGTTTATGTGTCTCTGTGTTTGTTTGTGTGTGTGTGTGTTTATGTGTCTCTGTTTGTGTGTGTGTGTGTGCGTGCCTGCGTGCGTGTGTGTGTGTGTGTGTTGTCGGTGAAGTAGTCTGGTGCATTTGGACGTTCACAGCTTTTCCTCACCACTGCTGATGCGATCTGCCCTCGAGCCAGTGAGCAGGGCACATTCTTACGCTCACACACAGGGGTTTGGGCTGATATATGTACAGGTGAAACTCGAAAAATTTGAATATCATGTAAAAGTTAATTTAGTTCAGCAATTCAATTTAAAGGGTGAAAATAATATATCATATAGACTAATTACATGCAGAGTGAGATATTTCAAGCCTTTATTTGTTATAATTTTGATTAGTATGGCTAACAGCTTATGAAAACCCCAAATTCAAAATCTCAGAAAATTTGAATATTACATAAAATCAGTAAAGAAGGGATTTTAAATACAGAAATATTGGCCCTCTATAAAGTATAATCATCCATATGTACTAAGTACTTGGTTTGGGCCCCTTTTGAACAAATTCTTGCCTCAATTCCATTAATTTTCCATGATATTCTAATAATACGAGTATCACCTGTATTTATAACCGCCGTGCAATTATATCTTCATTCACAAGCTTTTCCTCTGATGGTGATGTGAAGGGATGTCTGTATTTCATGTCATGTTTTCATCTTCTTCTTGACAGTGAATTGTCATGGAGATGGTCTGGGTTATTCGTATTGTCTTATGGGTCGAGGAATCATCAAAGTAGGTTTAACTTGTACAAAATACTCCCTTTACCCTTTAAAAAAATTAAACTAAAATGGTAAATGGACTTGACTTATATAGCGATTTTTAGCCGATTTTCTCAGCCCCAAAGCGCTTTACATTTCTTACCACATCCACCCATTCACACACACACACCGATGGCAGTAGCTGCCATGCAAGGCGCTCTCTGAACCATCGGGAGCAATGTGGGGTTCAGTGTCTCTTCGCCCAGGGACACTTTGACATGTGGGCTTGAGGAGCTTGTAAAGTATAAATAAACAATTAGCCTCACGGTCTAAGAAGGCCCATGACTGCTGTGATATGTAGAGATGCATTTTTTAAATTACTGATGTCATTTTCAGTGATAAAGACTCACTGTATCAAATCAAACAAGTCGCAAATATTTTCTCTTTTTTTTCATGATTATAAGAGCTTAAAGCTGCAGTGTGTAGAATTTTGGGTTTTATTTCCTAGCAGATTTTGTAGAAAGTAATTATAATATCCATAAGTACATTTAATTTAGTGCATAATAGCTGAATTTTTTTTTTAATTATTTTTTTTTCCCTTAGAAAGGGTCTCATATATGTCCATATTTCTGCATATTTTGGACCAAGGTCTAGTGCCGCCATCTTGAAAGTGTCATAGTTGGAATGTCATCAAGTGCATTGTTTAAAATTTAGAATTGTTCTTGTCCTTGAAGGCCACTGTAGCTTCTGTTATTATTCAAAAGGGTTGGGGTTACCCAGGGAGCGTTGCATTCTAGAACTTTGTAGCACTTTCTTGATGATGTTATATTACACACTGCACCTATAATTTCAAAATCAAAAACAAAAAAAAATCAAGATGGGTTTATGTATTCCATGTTAATGTTAACAAGCATCATTTACACCTGTTTGCTTCATCACACAATTAACTCAGAGTCTGTTAAATGGCGGCCATTACGTTTGTGCTTTCTTTTACATTAGATACATACATCTAATTCCTATTGACTGTCTGTGTCATCGATTGTCTTTCTTGAGTGACATTTCCTCGTTCCATTAAGCCAAACCCCCGGGGGCAGAATCCCCTCAGCGCCTATTAGGATTCCATGTAAAAGGTGAAGGCCATATCCGTCTAACCAGGCGATCAATACGTCAGCTTCTAGTCCTGTTGCTGGATGGCGGCCATAACTAAAACCGATCAATAAAACGCAGAGAATATGAGCACAGAGAGAGAGAGAGAGGGAGAGAGAGACAGAGAGAGGGAGGAAGAGAGAGACAGAGAGAGAGAGACAGAGAGGGAGATAGAGAGAGAGAGAGAGAGAGAGAGAGAGAGAGAGAGAGAGAGCGAGAGAGAGAGAGAGCTCTTAATCTTAAACCAAGAAGTGCTTGGAAACTACAACATGTCATGGTTTAAAGGTGCATTACGTAATTTTGGCTGTGTCCGAGAAGTAAACATTGTCTAAGGTATATTCTCAAAAGTGAATAAACGTTAAAGACCTACTTCACCGGTGGGAATATGAAGGTGTATTGAACTCAGAGATCCTATGTAGTATAAATGTGCAAAATGTTTTGAAATCGGCTCACCCTGCATTTTCCCATGCGTGACATCACACATGGAAAAATGTAGGGTTAGGATTAACAGGACAGATAGGCCATTATATTATAATAGCGATTTTATAATGATATAACGCCGGTTCCGTATGGGTGAAGTATTCCCTTAACTCTGTACTATCTAATAAAGCTTGAAAATGCCACAAAATCATCTTTAAATGAGTTCACTCTGCACACAGATGTTACCTGCACCTGTTGAGGGGGGAACACATTAGATAAATGCGTCTGGTGTTTTGTTGAACCCAGGGAGAGTTTACAGCACATATGTACAGAGGAGCTAAGCCATCTGTGGACCTGTTAATATGACACAACCTAATTATTCACACAGCCGCCGATGCTCGTAGTCTCCGCTTTTCACAAAATCAACACTAATTTACATAATGTGCGAATTGCAATGTTTTCATAATGATAACCAAGCATTTTAACATATGTACTGTATGTGGAAAATACACACACACACTGATTTAGAGGGAATGTTATGTAATGCAGCAACCTAGAGATTAAAACAGGTGCTAATTAACAATCAATTTTTTTACAATGTTTGAAATTGTCGCACAATTGTTGATTATGTATTGAGGTGTCACTTTGTAAGATATGAATGTGTTTCAGTCATATATTAGTTGAGACTTTGACACTCCTCCCTTTTTTTTTCTCATGTATCTTATATGTTGTTTTGTATTGTCTCTTGTGCAGCACTTTGGTCACCTGATGCTGTTTTTTAAATGTGCTATAGAAATACTTTTGACTTTGATATATTGACCATTGTGCCTAATGAAGATTTGTTTTAGTAGCATTGATATAAAATGTTCAATTTTACACTTTACACAAATTAACCAGAAAAAATTAGCTACTTTGATTGTATTGTTAAGAAAAGAGCTACAGGTATGTCTTTGGGACCTAGAAAAATAATGCCATGAATCGTGTTGCTTTGATTTGAGTCGCATAGTTCACTATAGTCAAGAAAATAGCTTCATCTAAACACTGCAGGGACCATTATGCATGAAAGCGTTTCATATAAGCATTAATTATATGGATTATTCTGTTTCATATATACAGATAAATTGTTGAATTTAAAATGCTCAAAAAAACTTTTTTTTTTCTAACATGAGACTCACATTTTCTCAGTGCCCTTGCAGTAGTTTCCTTTGACATGAGACCTGATAAATATGTGTTTTAACAAATCTCACACACACTCACACACACACACACACACACACTGTAGATTTTGGATCGGGAGCCTCTCGTGAATTTAAAAAAAGCAGATTTTAATGGAACCTTCTGGCCGGAGATAACAGCACCATCTGCTGTGAGCTGTTAGTCACTCCCACACAAGATCTGGAGGAATGATTCACACACTCTCTCTCACACACACACACACACACACACACACAAAACATCTGTCATTTGGAGACGCTGCTGCACTATATATTGCTATGTTTCTTCTTTATTATTATGCTTTGCTATTTAATAAATTAACGTATTACTGTTTTCTGTTGTTAATATGTATTATGCACTGGCCCAAGTAGCACTACAGCTTCATTGGATACCTGTTATGCAATGACAATCAAGATTATATTCTATAGTATTTTACATTACATCTGGTCTATAATAAGCGACTGTGGCTCAGGTGGTAGAGCGGGTCGGCCGATGATCAAAGGGTTGGAGGTTCGATCCCCGCCCTGCCACTTGTGTCATGGTTGTTGTGTCCTTGGGCACACTTCACCCACCTTGCCCCATGTGAATGTCGATAGTTAGCCTGCTATCAGTGTATGAATGTGTGTGTCAGGGCTGGACTGGGACAAAAAATCGGCCCTGGCATTTTTGGCCATGGCAGCCCACCATGATTATTTATACGATATGCGGAGGCAGGGGCGTTGCACCAAATTCTGGGCCCCTATACAGGAAGTCCTGATGGGCCCTCTGAGAGGTGGTCTTACAATACAAACATGTAAAAGCTATGTTTGTCTTTAGCCCAAAACATATGAGTGACTGGTCCCTCTCTGAGCCAGATAACAACACAATGTTTCTATTGATGAATGACCAAATCAGAACGCGTACTTGAACACAACCCCTGGTCTAATGACTCTTAATAACCATGCACACACACAGTGTTTCTCACAGGAATTTGGGAGACTGTGTCGTGGATCCTGGACCTTCTAGAGGGGTCCCCCGGAAGATTTTTTTTAAAATGTTAAAGTAAAATTCATCAATCTGGTGCACTTTGAGGAGAAAACTAAGGGTAAATCAACTGTTTCCTATGTAAGCTATTTAGTACTATTTTCTGGAATAATTTATAGACACAGAATGACCAAAAAGCAGAAAGAAGAAATGTACATGTTTAAAAAATCCAGTCAGCTTCGGGAATTTTTTCCCTTCGTTTGTATTTTTTAACGGCCCAATATAGGCATTTGATCTTCGTAGACCCGAACAATGTTATTTAAAAAATAACAAAAATTTACTGACGAATGAAAGGCCCCTGATATCTGTTTTTTTTCCCTAAATAAATTTTATCTGGGCCTTCAAAGATCAGGGGCCTATATTGAGCCAGTAAAAAAAATAAGTTTTAATTTTTTTGGGTGCAGCCCCCCTCTGCCTTGGGCCCCCCAAGCCTGTCCGCAGTCCGACAGCCCTGAACGTAACTGACCATCGTCAGATGCTCATAATTACCGAGTAGAAGATGAATGCGTGATAATAGAATTCAATGCAGCCTCTGAATGGGCGGCCCTCTGCTGTGTGTGTGATAGGGCCAGGCCCAGCCTAGAACCACTCATAATGGCCTGGGAGTGCTGGGACAAAGTTTTATTTAACTTTCAGGTGAAGTTGACAGCCTGCACGCACATGTTTATGTCCATGGCACTCCCGAGAGGAAAGGGACCTCGGCCCTCGGCTGTGTGACTTGGCCGGGCCCAAAATGCCGGCCCGGTACGCCCGATGGCCAGTCCAGCCCTGGTGTGTGTGAATGGTAACGTGAATGGTAAACTTTCAGGAAATCCCAAAAAACAGAGTCATGTTGAGCAAAGTTACACATGTTTTATTGAAATGGAAATAGGAGAACAATATACTGTAGTGTAGAGAGTTGTGCAAGTCAAAGGGAATTAACAGGTATCACTGTGAGCCACATTTGCTTTACAAGAGGTATGTGTTGCATTGTAGAGCAGAGAAAATCATTAAGACAGCGGCTTAGGAGGAATATAAAAACCTACATTGATTATTACTTCAATTAGTACTGCAGCAACTGTTACATGTGCCATTTATATTAAAAGAACAGGAGACATTTAGAAAGAGAGGAATGTAGCAATAATAAAACAATCATTGTCTTGATATGGTTTTCTTATTAAAAACACTTAACTATATATTGCCATATTCAGTTTTTTGGTGTATTGATGTATTTTTTTAATGAAAAGATGGCCTAAATGCTGCACATTATTATTATAATAATAATAATTATTATTATTATTACATGTATTATACTTATAGTTTGATGTGCCTAGAACAGTGGTTAGTAAAACCTTTTGTGGCCAAGGCATAACAAAGAACAAGCCAAATTCTCAAGGCACATACTTGTACTCAAAATCATTCATAACTTGTAAAGTGTAATGCAATTGGCCTTATTGTTGCAAATTCCAAGGCACATCTGAATTTAAGAAAAAAAAACATTATTGGAAAACAAGTTATTATGTTATTTGCAAGTTACTACATGATATGCTTTTACTACATATAAAAACAGAAAAATTATTAAGACATCAAGCATTATTACATTGTTGGATTCTACAAGGCCAGGTAAAATATTCCAGCCTGGCACCGCTAGCCTACGTACTTCCACTCAATTGCCATTTCCCTTCAGTATACTATCAAATAAGCTTAAAAATGCCAAAAAATTACCTTAAAAAAAAAAACAGTTGAGCACCTCACGTTCTTATGGTTACTGTACAGAATAAAAGATTTAGTTGGTTGAAAATTCCCTATCTACCAGTTTGGTGTTTCTGCCTTCAGTCGACTTTCTTCTGGAAGCTGATGAGCTGCGATCCGCACTGCAGAGCCCAATACAGCAGGGAGAGGGAGACAAAGGCCTGGACGAGAGAGAGAGAGAGAGAGAGAGAGAGAGAGAGAGAGAGAGAGAGAGAGAGAGAGAGAGAGAGAGAGAGAGAGAGAGAGACACACACACAGAGTGAGATAGAGAGAGAGAAAGAGAGACACACACAGAGAGAGAGAGAGAGATAGAGAGAGAGAGAGAGGGACACACACAGAGTGAGATAGAGAAAGAGAGACACACAGAGAGAGAGAGAGAGATAGAGAGAGAGAGAGAGGGACACACACACACACACACACACACACACACACACACACACACACACACACACACACACACACACACACACACACACACACACACACACACACACACAGAGGGGTTAGGATCAGAGGCCTTGTTATGTCTTTTTTTATTTCCTTTCTAAATGACTGCCGTGACACCTCAAAGTAACTCATAATTTGAAAGACAAACTGCTTGAGCTGAAGTGATGATAAAGATGATAGAGAGTTATTTAAGCTCTGGAAAGGCTGAAGGTCGGACATCTGCTGAGGAGATTATAGTCTGTGGAAGAAGTGTTAATGAGCTGACAGACAGCTTGGAGAAATTCACATCGCGCTGCCTGCAAATGGAAGATGATTTTTATAGTAATGATAATACATTTTATTTATATAGCGCTCTTCTCTCACTCAGAGCGCTCTACAAAATAAAATAAAATAAAATAATACCGAGTACAATTTCTCAAAGCGCAAACTGACTATGTAAAAAAAAAATGTATCCGGAAACACAAACATTTTAGTTTTATGATGATATATTCAGACATAAGGAGCTTGAACCAGTTGAATATTTTCATTTTTTGTGTAAGAAAATTATGAATTGATTATCAAAATGGTTGATTATGATGTCATTGTCGTGTGTTTGATATCCTGTTGTAAACAATTTGCCCTTTTGGGACATTTAATAAAAACCTTGAACCTTGAACCTTGATTAATTATCAGAAT
>OX442353.1:32031985-32034485 GCA_949357725.1 Hyperoplus immaculatus | reverse complement strand
TCAGAAAGACACACACAGAAAGACACACACACACACATGCTCAGACACACACAGAAAGACACACACACACACACATGCTCAGACACACACACACACACAAACACACACAGAAAGACGCAAAAACACGCAGACACATACACACACACAAACATACATACAGATGAACACTCACACAGACATGCACAAACACACACACTCCCACACGCGCACACACACACACAAACACACACTCTGTAACACACACACACACACACACACACTCAAAGAGCCGCCAGACAAAACACATGTGAAACGGCAGTGGCTGCTCGGTGAAAGTGAAGGGCTGATGAAATGATAATCTCGAATGATGAAGTTGTTTAGAGGTTTTTCCTTTGAACATCTGGTGTTTGTTCTCATTTAGCGTGTGTGTGTGTGTGTGTGTGTGTGTGTGTATGTTCATCTGTATGAATGTGTGTGTGTGTGTGTGTGTGCATGCTTGCGTGTGTGTGTGTGTATGTTCATCTGTGTGTGTGTGTGTGTGTTTATGTGTGCTACAAGGTCCCATGTAAAGTCAACAGCAACTCATCCAGACTGTTAGTGCTCATTGAAAACATAAGACAAATCTTCGAGACTCGCCCCAACCCCCCCTCTCTTTTTCATATCTGTTTCAATCCACTTCACACACACACACACACACACACACACACACACACACACACACACACACACACACACACACACACACACACACACACACACACACACACACACACACACACACAGCTGCTTGGCATCGCTCTCAGCCTCAATATGAGATCTCTTCACCTCATCATTAACTCCAGTTCCCTGGGTGGCGGAAGCAGGGGAAGATTGTTCAAATTTGTCAAGAAATCTGGAAGGCAGCAGACTATAGCGGGCACACATCCAGGACGGAAAGGATAAAAGACAGACAGACAGACAGACAGAACACACACACACACACACACACACACACACACACACACACACACACACACACACACACACACACACAAACACACAGGGGGCGAAGTGGACAGAAGGATGCATTTGCTTTTGGTTAAATTAAATCAAGACAGTTGTTTGTACCGACATGTGGAGTGAAGAGAAGATGTCTCAGTTCCCCACAAGAGTTAGTTCAGTGGGATTCCTTGGAATTAAAGCACAGATGAGTGAGTTGTTGAGGGCCGGGGAGAGAGATATTTCTCCTCAATCCACCCACTGTTTAAAAAAAATAATGTATGGCGACACACGGCAGGCAAATGCTGTATATGTCTGCTATACAACCTCTTAGCATGTTATTCTTTTCAATACTATGAACTAAAACATTTCAACTTCTGAAGCACTTACATCAACTAAACTTCCCATAATCATTCTTAGCACTATTCTGAAGGGTGTTACAGAAGGATGTGTTCATATGTTGTTAATTGTCTGGTTCACGATACATTTTGTTCTTAAACAAATATACCGAAAATGCATTTTTAAGACCTGTATATTTTGAAAAAGCACAGCTACGCATATTTAGTTAGATATAACAAAATGTTCATATGTATTCTAACATTTCTGAAAGATTTGTTATAGAAAAACATTTTTTATTTAATGTAAGTGTTCAACTGGCAAAGTTTCATATGATATCTTTAAGTTAAACCAGAAGAGTTTTGCCTTAACAAAACAGTCTCTTTTTTTTTTTTACAAATCTACTGTTGAGTTTCAAGCCAACTGCTCTTAAACCCATCCTTTGTTGTTGCCACATGGGTGGGCAATACACACACACACACACACACACACACACACACACACACACACACACTGGGTGGGCAAGTCCAAAGACGCCCTAATCAACGTTTCCAATTTGAAACTAATGCAACTCAAGTGGTACCGGCTGTAATCAACTCAACAATCAGAAGGAAAAAATGTCCTGTCTCTCTCTGCCAGCTCGGTCCAAGGTGTTAGCACAACAACACACAAGCTAATTAAGGATCTACGCTCCAATTTAAAGTTTATTTGACTAAGAGAAACAGAATTAAAGATCTAAAAGCAGGATCAGATAAACTAATTAAAGAACAAACACTATAGGACCAAAGATAGAGGAAATTTCCATTCACAAGACTGGTTGATAAAAGTGCAAGACTGAGAAGGTAGAGAGGCAGAGGGGATGATGTGGCAAAGAGAAGGATTAAATAAGTGTATACTTCTTCCTGCTCCTTTTCAGGCATATCACATCAATACAGATCATTTGTTTTATTTCTGTGAAGTCATTTAAACGTATATTTTGTTTATTGTATTGTTATGCTTTTCATTTTGTTTTGTATTGTTTTTGATACGTCTGAAATAACAGAAAAAATTCAAAAAATTCATATTCAAAGGCAGAAGATCCTTCGTCAAGAAATGTGCATCGAAATTCAAGCATTGGAGCAGAAGTTAAAGGAATACTTCACCCATACGGAACCGGCGTTCTATCATTATAAAATCGCTACTATAATATAATGAAGGAGGTTTTTCT
>OX442353.1:32019485-32026985 GCA_949357725.1 Hyperoplus immaculatus | reverse complement strand
TCACACCCATACATCATTAAAGTACCTTTAAAGTTTGAGGGTGGTTACGCACTACTACTTTTTTTTGTTTCTTTGCTGTAGCTCTTAGCGAAAGGCTACAAAAATGGTCAGGAACATATTCAAGTAAATCGTGAATGACACACACACACACACACACACACACACACACACACACACACACACACACACACACACAATGAGCCCCCCCCCCCCCCCCCCCCACACACCACCTGCAAAGCGAGACATTTATTCCGCTCAGACTGATGTAGTGCGACTTGAAATGGGGCCTAATGATTCGCTCAAAGGAAAAGTTACAGCGTTGTCAAAGTGAGTGACACAGCCGTGTAGCATGTGCAGCATAAATCAAGATGTGGCATGTGTGTGTGTGTGTGTGTGTGTGTGTGTGTGTGTGTGTGTGTGTGTGTGTGTGTGTGTGTGTGTGGGTGTGTGTGTTTTTGGGCTCTGACACCGATTGGATATGCACTAGACACTTAAAAAAAAAAAAAAAAAAAAAAAAAAAAAGGATAATTCATTAATTTTTAATTCCGATTCATGGTGAGAAAGAGAGAAGGGTGGGAATCTGTGAAAGGCTTGAGTTGTCTTTTGAACACCCGAGCAGCCCAGATGTGGAGTCAGAGGACAATATAAAAAAAAAAAAAAAAAAGCCATTCACGTGCAAATCACACCAGCCAGCTCTAGTTAGCAGCAGACGGTCCTAATTGGTTCCAGAAGTGTGTGTGTGTGTGTGTGTGTGTGTGTGTGTGTGTGTGTGTGTGTGTGTGTGTGTGTGTGTGTGTGTGAGGAGCTGTGGCGAGCTAAAAAGGCAAAGTCGAAGGAAGGGGAAAAGGTATAGGGCAAGTAATGAGAGGTCAGCCACCATTCTACAGTGGTGTGTGTGTGTGTGTGTGTGTGTGTGTGTGTGTGTGTGTGTGTGTGTGTGTGTGTGTGTGTGTGTGTTTGTGTGTGAGCCAGAAAATGCACGCCAATTTTATGGTCAATTGGGCGACCGCATCTGGACACCATAGATCACAGGGCTAGAGGGCTGGACTTATAGCACCCAGCTCACACACTCACTAACCAGACCACACAACACACACACACACACACAACACACACAACACACACAATTACAGCAGCACACACACGCACACACACACACACACACGCACACACACAATTACATTTAAACAGGCTTACACACACACAATTACAGCTAAACAGGCTTACACACACACACGCAATTACAGCAACATACACACACACATACACACACAAACACACAACACACACAATTACAGCAGCACACACACGCGCACACACACACACACACACACACACACACACACACACACACACACACACAATTACATTTAAACAGGCTTACACACACACACGCAATTACAGCAACATACACACACACAAACACACACACACACACACACACTGCCAAATGAAGATCCTAATGTTCTTCATTCCTCCACAATTTGAATGTGAGACAGTGATTTTATAGTGTATACTAAATGTAATGTTTCGCTAACATTTACTTTTAATACACTTGTCTTTGCATCTGTTTATTGTGTGTTGGCTTTATTGCTACTCCTGTTTTTAATTGGCTCGTTAACTCATTTTATTGTTAAACCTGCAGTGTGTAGAATTTTGGGTTTTATTTCCTAGCAGATTTTGCAGAAAGTAATTATAATAGCCATAAGTACATTTAATTTAGTGCATAATAGCTGAAAAAAATGTTTAGAATTATTATTTTTTCCCTTAGAAAGGGTCTCATATATGTCCATATTTCTGCATATTTTGGACCAAGGCCTAGTGCCGCCATCTTGAAAGTGTCATAGTTGGAATGTCATCAGGTGCATTGTTTAAAATTTAGAATTGTTCTTGTCCTTGAAGGCCACTGTAGCTTCTGTTATTATTCGAAAGGGTTGGGGTTACCCAGGGAGCGTTGCATTCTAGAACTTTGTAGAACTTTCTTGATGATGTCATATTACACACTGCACCTTTAAGTGTCTTTTGAGTACCTTTGAAAAGAGCCATATAAAATGAATGCATTATTATATTATTATCATTATTGAATATTTCAGTAGGTTATTCCGTCATATGGCATTATTGAGTCATACTTATTACATCATACCATCCCACTACAAACATAACAATTATTCCCCATTGTTGCCTTCTGTTTCCAGAACATGTGTAATTAACGTCACAGTTATGGCCCAGAATAGTTTTTTAATACGTTCCCGGTGTGTGTCGTCACAAGACAAAAAGAAATACATTTAGTAATTAGTAACATATTGTCCATAATGCATTTGTTAGAGCTAGCTAGAGGAGGGCTGCACTTATAGCACCAAGCACACACACTCACAAACCAGACCACACAACACACACACACACACACACACACACACACACACAATAACTGCTAAACATGCTTAGACATACACACACACGCACGGACTATGCACACACACACACACACACAATAACTGCTAAACATGCTTAGCCATACACACACACACTACACACACACACACACACACACACACAATAACTGCTAAACATGCTTAGACATACACACACACACACGCACTACACACACACACACACACACAATAACTGCTAAACATGCTTAGACATACACACACACGCACGCACTACGCACACACACACACAATAACTGCTAAACATGCTTAGACATACACACACACACGCACTACGCACACACACACACACACACACACACACACAATTACTTCTAAACAGGCTTACACACACACACACACACACACATGCACGCACGCACACACACACACACACACACACACACACACACACACACAATCAAGCAGGCTAATTAGGGCACGCTGTGTGTTGATGTTTTGGCCATTGTGTTTAAACTGTTATAACATATGAAGACAGTTTTAATGTACTGTATAGTGGGCACGTCACTGTATTCACGCTCGACAATATACTAATGGAGGGTGGAAGGCAGTGTGTGTGTGTGTGTGTGTGTGTGTGTGTGTGTGTGTGTGTGTGTGTGTGTGTGTGTGTGTGTGTGTGCGTGAGTGTGTGAGTGTGTGAGTGTGTGTGTGTGTGTGTGTGTGTGTTTTGAGGCCAAAATTCAGTGTCAAAACAAACCATTACTACAATATGTCATGATGACGATGTGACATAAACCGGGGGAAGAATGAATCACTAAATACTTTTGGAGAGACGTTTAGAACAAACATTCAAAGATGTCAGTTGTCAGGGTTTTGTTTAGAGAGGTTGTCAGGGCTGTTACTATGACAGAACGAATTTTCTGAGATTTTGAATGTGGGGTTTTCATACGCCGTAAGCCATAATAATCAAACTTACAACGAATAGAGGCTTGAGATATCTCACTTTGCATGTAATGAGTCTATATAATATAATATTTTCACCTTTTAAGTTGAATTTACTGAAATAAATGAACTTTTGCACAATATTCAAATTTTTCGAGTTTCACCTGTACACTTTGAGGGGCCTATTCAAATGAAGAGAAATATTAAACGATCCTACGTATAAGAACAGAGGATATGATATAAAGCTCCATCCATACTTCATGAACAAAAAACATTGTTCTATCAATGGCTGGCTGGCATTTGTAACATGTATATTCAGTCAAAGTTGGTTTCCTTAAGAAAGAGGCACCATTCTGGAAATATTTCATAATTGAAAAAAAAATAAAAAATACAGAATAGACTGGCAGTGATGTCATATTCAGACTGGGAGTTAGCAGCTTCTTTGTAGTTGCTTAAAGGAATAGTTCAACATTTTAAACTATTATTATTTTTGACCATTTCTAAAGCAAAAACTGACGCATTGTTACAGGGGCAGTTTTGGTCACCTTTTCTTGAGCAAGGGAAAAAAGCTAATAATTTGAAATTTTTAAGTATGTGTTCCTTTAACTTTTAAATCTTAACCTTTTTTTATTTCTACAGGTAAATCCCATTGAGACCGAAGACTCTTTTACAAGGGAGACCTGTTTTCCTTTCCCACGTTACCATTCACACACACATTCACACACCGATAGCAGGCTAACTATCGACATTCACACGAGGCAAGGTGGGTGAAGTGTCTTGCCCAAAGGACACAACAACCATGACACAGGTGGCAGGGGGCGGGTATCGAATCTCCAACCCTTTGATCATCAGCCGACCCGCTCTACCACCTGAGCCACAGTCGCCCCCAACTTTAAATTTAGTTAACAGTGTGTCTTACCTGTTGGGAGTAGGACGTTAGTAGGGCTTTCTCTTACCTCTGTTGGGACCGCCAGTGAAGGCAGCAGCGGCTTCATGTAGCTGTACCTGTGCATCATCACCATGACGACACAGCGGAACATCTCCATGACAGCGGCAGTTGGCCTGGACATCAAGGAGAGGACACGTCAATCAACAACTCAACACAATCAGGTTTTTTTCTAAAGATAATTTTTTGGGCATTTTTCATTTTATTGAGAGTTTTGTAGAGACAGAGATGAAATGGGGGCAGAGAGGGGATAGACATGCAGATAATGACCACAGGCTGGATTCTAACCCGAGCTAAGGGTGTAAGGGCAGGGTGTCATATTGTATCATATTGTATGGAATGTAAAGCCCACTGAGACAAATGTATTTGTGATTTTGGGCTATACAAATAAAACTGATTTGATTTGATTTGATTTGATTTAACCCGGGTCTGCTGTGAAGAGGACTGAACCTCAAGTGGGGGGGGGGGAGGCGATAATTGAGAAAATACTTCATCACATCATCAATTGGAAAGACTTGAGGCAGTGGTGGATGATGCCATCTTTAGTAACTAGCTTCTTGTCCTTAAAGGCCACTGTAGCTTCTGTAAATTCTCTTAAAGGGGGGGGGGGGGGTTAGCAAGGGAGCGTTGCAATCTACAATCTCACCACTAGATGTCTCTTATAATACTCTGATATTACACACTGTACCTATAAAAGAGACTAAAACCCCATTCAGATGAGAGAATGTTATCCTAATATTCCCTGCCTCTTTTTATTCACTTACAGATTTGTTTTATGCCAACTCATAAACACCAACGACCACGTCTGTTTGGGAACGCATAAAACAAAAAGGACATGAAGAAAAAAAGCTATTTGAAATTCCTCTAACTTTTCCTTCTTGATTTTATGTTTAGTTGAAACGTTTTTCCCACTATCACCCGTCCCTCCCGTGCAGGAGGAGACATTTTGCAACTGTTTGTCCAAATAATTTAATTTTAAATATCTCAAATTACACTTTTTGAAATAAATCAAAATCTCTGGCAAATCATGTTGAACTATTACAAAACCACCTCCTGTTATTGTAGCTGCTGGGAAGCCGGGGGAATGTTTTATGACACATCTTCCTCGGTGAAATATTAATCCGCTGTGGCTGATGTCACATCAGATTTGGCTCCTCGTCCATTTCAATGAGAAGCAGGGTGAGAAGTATTGGCCGGCATAGACTACTTCACTTAGCACAGAATTCCCCCAGATTCGAATCCATATACACACACACACACACAGGAACTGCGAGGCTCTCCAATGATCGGCCAGTTTAGCTTCCAACTTGTGAGTGTTGCTGTTAGTTAGTCACACTAGTTGTGTTAACTGAGTGCGATTTTTTTTTCACCTTTATTTCTACAGGTAAATCCCATTGAGACCGGAGACTCTTTTACAAAGGAGACCTGTTCCCATTCCCACGTTACCGTTCACACACACATTCATACACCGATAGCAGGCTAACTATCAACATTCACACGAGGCAAGGTGGGTGAAGCTTCTTGCCCAAGGACACAACAACCATGACACAAGTGGCAGGCCGGGGATCGAACCGCCAACCCTTTGATCATTGGCCAACCCGCTCTACCACCTGGGCCACAGTCGTACAATTGCACAACATCTGTCAAGTGTCAAGACAGACAGATGCATTGTACAAGGTCAGCCATCAGACTGACAGTGTTATTTGTGGAAGGCCTTGTTCGGTTTTGTACTGATGACTACAAACAGACGATCACAGAACTACTATTTGATTTCCCTGCCATTGAATCAAAAGACATACACAATCAAAACATATTTGATTAACAGATGCACATGTTAAGTCTGCACTTGACAAGCTGGGACTGATATTTGGCATATGATGAGTGTGATATGCAAGTAACTAAGGCAACACTTTAATCATCAGATATGCTGTCAAACAATTTACTGTTGACTGACTTATTGAGGTTTTAACTCAGGTTGTTAAAGTAAAGTGTTCCATCTTCATTGTTAGGCATCTTTTTTTTTTTTTTTTTTTTTTTTAACGTTTGGAGACTTTTTAAGAGATGGAGACATTTAAATTCAATAATCAAAACACTTCTACAACAACCACTACAAAGATAGACAGTAGTCAGTCCTGTTACCTCTGATCAATGATGTAGCCCATGGATGTGAGAGACAGCAGAATGTAGCCGGTCGTCCCCAGAACGGTTAACTCAGACAGCATCTAAAAAGCATGGAAGAATGGAGATAGAGTTATTTTTTTCCATAAACAATTTTTTATTTAATTTTTATTTTAATTTTTTTAACAAACATCAAACATTCAAACATTTCTAACCCGACCCGACCCACCCCCCAAACAATCCTTAGACATATTGAAATGACATAAAAATAAATAAAAAACATATTTTAAAAAAAGTAGGGGAGACCGGGGGCTAGTAGGCACACTTTTTACTCTAGTGAGAATTGCTCATCACCTAAAAATCTTTCAATAGGCATTCCTACAATAAATTGAAGCTTAAGGTGTTGGCTTGAAATGTGTACCCATCACCCCTAACCTATTGTAATAAAGAAGAAATGTACCATCAAAGACATCCTTACACATTGTGACAACCAACCCGTGTGACCTATAATCCCGTTCTCCCCTACAAGACAATGCCGAACCAAATACATCACACGTACACACATTCTTGGAGATAGAGTTTAAGCATTGCCACGAGGAAAGCGGTCGAGGGGCAAAAATACATTAGAATCTGAAACCATAAATTAATATCATGGCTGGTTAGGAATACAACCACGGGAGACCTTACTGGGAGAGCTGTCATAAACCGCACGGCCGGCTTTCGACTGTTTACTTGGCACTGTGTGTGTGTGTGTGTGTGTGTGTGTGCGCTTGTGTGTGTGTGTGTGTGTGTGTGTGTGTGTGTGTGTGTGTGTGTGTGTGTGTGTGTGTGTTTACTTGGCACTGCCAACCAAAACATGTCTGACCTTCGGAGTAAGTGTACTGGCACATACAGCATCCTGAAAGCAAGCAAAATGCAATCCGACTTTTTGACACACCCACCACCACCCCCACCCACACACACACACACACACACACACTGACATGCCTGCTTTACATGGACGTCTCTAATCATTCTAGATGCATTTTGACAGGGGACTCGACCGCAGTGGAAGAGGACTGAAGTTTGAATCCCGATAAAGCCGCTAAACGAAGCCAAAACAAG
>OX442353.1:31999485-32011985 GCA_949357725.1 Hyperoplus immaculatus | reverse complement strand
AAAAAGTTTAAAAAAAAGAGAACTGGCCAATCATTGATTGACACAAACACACCGCACACACATAAAGACGCAGAAACACATAAAGACGCAGAAACACACACACACACACACACACACACACAAAGGCACACACACACACACACACGCAAAGACCAGAAGACACACACAGACCCACACATCCGTGAACACACACACACACACACACACACACACACACACACACACACAAACATAAAAACGCAGAAACACACTCACTCACACACACACACACACACACACACACACACACACACACTTAATTCGGGGCTTTCCCAGGATCCTGAAGGAACCAAACCGACACACATATGGGTTCCTCCCCCGCCCCCCGCATCCCCCAAAACCCCAAGAACCCTGTAGGTATAACAGCACGGGGCTCTGCTTATCCTCAAAGAGTTGAAACATGTTTAACCCTGTCTCCTCCCCCCCCCCCCACCCCCTCACTGACTCCCCCGTCTTTCCCTTGATTTTTCAGATATCAACGAGCGAGCGAGAGGGCGGGCGGGCGGGCGGCCGTCTACACACCAAAGCCTTTGAAAAGATATTTCGGTTTAATTTCCAGCGCTCTGGCCGTGCTTACAATCACCCCGTTGAGGTTTTTAAAACGGGCCAATTTAATTGTGAAGCAAACGGGGAGTTTTTTTTTTTTTTTTTTCAAGTGTGAAGAATGAGAGAAGTAAATGTGTGACACCATCAGCGTTATTTCAAAGCTAACCGCCGGGGCACTCAACTTGGAGCCTGTGATTCTTTCTACACGCAAAGACACACACGTACAGACAGACACACACAAGAGCGCACGCACACACATGCACCCACACACATACAAGAGCGCACATATACGCATACACACACACACACACACACAGACACATACACACCGCACACACACAAGGACGCAGACACACAGGCAGACAAACACACACTCAGTCACACTGTCACACTCTCAGACACAGTCACACTCACTCACACATGCGCACACACACACACACGTTTACACTCCACTGCATTTGGTTATGATCCCGCAGTCTGCGTTTTAAAGACGGTGAAAATTAACTTATTGTGTTCCCTCTACAAAGGCTCTGCAGCTTTTATTTGATGTGGCAGTTCCTCGTAAAACGTTTCGAATATATGTGAATCCTACAATAAGGAATTCTCTGAGTCATTTGGGCCTATGTGTATTCTGTGTGTGTGTGTGTGTGTGTGTGTGTGTGTGTGTTCAAATGATGTGTTATGAGGTTGAGGGAAAATAAAATAAAATAATAATAATAAAGTATATTATTTTTAAGAGAGAAAAAAAAGCAGAATTCAGGAAAACATATCACCAGTATTCCATAACCTAAAAAAAAAACTAGAGCAATCTTATGGCTGCGTCCATGTGTGTCAGCCACAGTGTGTCTCAGTTGTCGGACCGTGTCGTTGCCTGTCTCTTTGTCATCTTGTTGTATATGTGCATTAGGTTTGTCTGTGTGTGTATTGTCATTTTACTCGACATCTTTGTAAATGAGGGTCACCCCTTAAAGGTGCAGTGTGTAATATGACATCATCAAGAAAGTGCTACAAAGTTCTAGAATGCAACACTCCCTGGGTAACCCCAACCCTTTTGAATAATAACAGAAGCTACATAGGCCTTCAAGGACAAGAACAATTCTAAATTTTAAACAATGCACCTGTGGACATTCCAACTATGACACTTTCAAGATGGCAGCACTAGGCCTTGGTCCAAAATATGCAGAAATATGGACATATATGAGACCCTTTCTAAGGGAAAAATAAATAATAATAAAAAAAAAAATCAGCTATTATGCACTAAATTAAATGTACTTATGGATATTATAATTACTTTCTACAAAATCTGCTAGGAAATAAAACCCAAAATTCTACACACTGCAGCTTTAATTGATCTTTCGAGGAAAAATAAAGGAAACATTAAGTGAAATTAAATGAATGCCACACACAGTCAACAGCAAGTTATGATAAAGTGGTGCTGATTTGCCAAAGGATCAAGCATTGTCCTTATATGTGAAAGAAGTAGAATATGACTTCCCAAGATGCTCTACGTTCCTCATTTTAAGTAGAGCACAATATGTCATCTCTGAAATTACACACAGAATTTTTTCTTGTACAATTACAACTTTTTTCTCCTAAAATTGGGATTTAATTAACAACTTTTTTTGTGAAATTACGACGTGATTTGTATGTCTCAACTTGGCCACAATACGTCAAAGAAGAAAACAAAGGATTTTCCTATTTTTTTTTTAAATATAGGGGAAGGTGGGGTGATTTGTGCAACTTTTTACTCAAAGTGATTTTAAAGTGAGGCCTTGACAGTTATGTCTCCAACTCAAATATGTACATATATTTCAGGATGTTGTGCATCCCTGGCAATAAAAACTTTGGATCTGGAATAAACTGTTTAAGAAATATAGCTTTCGGAAAAAAAGTTGTCTTGTCGCACAAATCACCCCACGTAGTGGGGTGATTTGTGCGTCATTGTGTCACAATGACAAAGTCACCATCATCATCTTTCTGGCCATCTGAACTCTCATCAGTGGTGTCGTTAAGTGGAATTGAGATGTCACTCTCTCCTGAGCTACTGTAGACTATCACTTTCTTTTGGTGACCAGCGTATACAGCCATGCCACTGGCACAACTCTCAGAAATGTACTTTGCACTAGTTGCTCCGTGCTTGTGGAACCAACTGCCACCTGACAAATGTGTTTCCCCTACATTTCTGCCTTTAAATCAAGGCTCAAAACCCATATATACACCCTGGTGTTTCCTCCCCATTAACCTCTGCACTACTTACTTACCTCTGCACTACTATCTGTGTTTATGTGGATGTATGGGCTTTACGTCTTTTATTTTGGTTATTGTTATTTTACCTTCATTGTTTACCTACTGAATGCACTATGTACAGCACTTTGGACAGTGCAAACTGTCATAAATGTGCTTTTATAAATACATTTTACTTACTTACTTACTTATAACTCACCCAGGCCCTTGCGCACAAATCACCCCATCCCCAGAATTTTGGATAATAGGCATGATGCAGCAATTTAGGGTTGACATTGTGCTAACTATATAGACTCAAAGTGTAGCATACCAAAGCACTAAAACATGTGTCAAATGTTTTCAAACGTGTCTATAATTGTTCAGACACAATAATCAAAAAACCTTGATCATGGAAATTTTACTTTGAAAGGCAAAACACAGTTTTTTGAGCTTAAATGTGCTTATATCTTATTCCTTGTGTCTCCCTTCTTTACAGGATGAGTCAAATGGATGGCTCTTCTTAAATATGTGGTCACATTTCCAATTTCTTCCACGGTTTTCTAGAAACAAGGGGTTTTGCAACTTCCAAAATGCACAAATCACCCCACCTTCCCCTATATGTATTTTTTTTTACAAACCTTGGGTGTGCGTTTGTGGTCCCCCATACGAGGTTTACCAGGGCTCCAACTTGGACCTTTCAGGAAAGTCGACAATTTATCGCTGATGGTCTGGTATCTGTTGGACCTTCTAAACAAATACATGTAGTAGCGACACTGAGAGAGAGAGAGAGAGAGAGAGAGACAGAGAGAGAGAGAGAGATAGAGAGAGAGAGAGAGAGAGAGAGAGAGAGAGAGAGAGAAAACAACACAGAACTCAACCATCCATATACTGTACAATCAAATGCCAATGGTACAGGGGTAGTTCGGAATGTTTTTGTTTGTTTTATTAGCAGACTAGTATTGACCGTTGCCTTGCACTAGCCAATAGCACCAGCTAACTCTACAACTAGAAGGACTGAATGAAATGTGTTGAAAACTGTCTCCAATGATAAATAACAACACACATGCTCACTTGGAAATGAGGCCCTACGTCCAAAATTCCGAACTACCCTTTTAAAGTATAACTGCACCCCCTGTTTGAGCGTACTGCACGATTTTGAAAAATGCACTCAGACCATGGATTCTGAATTCTGTTTTAGAACCAGCCGGCCGACATTAGGGAGGTAGGGTGTCTGTGAAGGAGGCGGGCTAGCTGCTAGCTGTCACTCAGGAAGATCTGAATGACATGACTTCCTTGAAAAACCGAGTGACACAAAGTCTACACGATGTGAGCTCATATATTCCACACAGATGGTTCGTCTGAGGTGGAGGACTTTTCTTAATATATGCGTTCCTTAACAACAGAGTCATTTAATTTAGCTTCTATCTAAAAAAAAACAAGTCAAAGGGTGCAGTTACACTTTAATGAAGCCGTAGCTGCTTCTAAGTAATCCTGAGGAGAAATGTCTCGGCATTCATTGGGGCAGTGCATTGCTCACGCTGTGTCCTGCCAACATACTGTGGGCAGCAAAAAATAATCACACAACATATCATCCACCCTCCTCCTGGCTTTTCATTTTATTGGCCTCCTTCGACCCCAGCTGGGCAGTTTGTTTAGAGTAACGTAATAATGTTATGGTTACAACACGGCCACTGCGCCAGACACAGAAACATGAGCTAAGGCCTAAATCTAGTGAAGGTGTTTCTCAAACTCATATACAGCCGCGGAAAAAAATTAAGAGACCAGTCTGGATTTTTCTTAAATCTTCATCTCTACATTACTTATCGAAAATGTCCTAAATGACAATATTTCTATTGTGAATTTGGTAGAGATGTTGTCAGTAGTTTATATTGTAAAATCAAAATGTTCATTTTACTCAAACATATGCCTCTAAAGAGTAAAACAAGAGATACTGAATATGTGGAGTGGTCTCTTGTTTTTTTAACGGAGCTGTAGATGGAGTTGGTGGGCTGCTTGGACCGATAGATAGGCGTATTCATTGTAGCCACAACACTGAAGGAAGTTAAAGACCTACTTTACCGGTGGAAATATGAAGGTGTATTGAACTCTGAGATCCTATGTAGAATAAATGCGCAACAATTTTAGAAATCTGTTTATCCTAGCCTGATAAAAGGCAGAAACAGTGTTTTATGGTCTCACTGTCCAACCCTACATTTTCCCATGTGTGACATCACGCATGGTAAACATGTAGGTTTAGGATTAACAGGACAGCTGGGCCAAGGGAAGACTGAGGGAAGAAAAACCTCATACATTATATTATAATAGTGATTTTATGAATGATAGAACGCTGGTCCCGTATGGGTGAAGTATTCCTTTAAGACCAACCTGAATTCGTAGGATTTCAAAGGTTTTGATCGGGACCACGAGGCCGTACACCACTTTGTCCGTCTCCAGAGCAAAGGTACCTGGGGAGGACATGGATAGTTTCAATAATTATAATACACTTTATTCGATATATAGCACCTTTCATACAATAAATGCAGCTACAATCAAAATCAAAGACAAAGTCAGCTGTATCGTCAATGTCAAAATATGTGCCAGATATACACAGGAGTCGTAATTGCGTTTATCTCCGACCCCCAACGGTGCAATAAGGACAAAATGATAAAATGAGGTAAAATAAGATGAGTCCTATGTATATTTCATGACTTTACAGTGATACAATAACGTGCATTACAAGCTTCACATTAAAGGTGACATCATCAAGAAAGTTCTACAAAGTTCTAGAATGCAACGCTCCCTGGGTAACCCCAACCCTTTTGAATAATAACAGAAGCTACAGTGGCCTTCAAGGACAAGAACAATTCTAAATTTTAAACAAAGCACCTGATGACATTCCAACTATGACACTTTCAAGATGGCGGCACTAGGCCTTTGTCCAAAATATGCAAAAATATGGACATATACGAGACCCTTTCTAAGGGAAAAAATAATAATTCTAAAAAAAAAAATCAGCTATTATGCACTAAATTAAACGTACTTATGGATATTATAATTATTTTCTACAAAATCTGCTAGGAAATAAAACCCAAAATTCTACACACTGCAGGTTTAAAATACACACAAAAGGAACATATGTACATGGCAATAATAGTAAAAAATAAGATAAAATGTTGTAGAAATATGAAGTTTTTTTTAAACATATCAACTGTATAGAAAGGCATTCAAACACATTAATGGCACCAGTCAACAAGAGACAGATCCATAATAAATCAGATAATACCCTAAAAAAACAATCAATTTAAAGCAGCGTGTGTGGCTCTATATTCCACACACAGCATGTTAACCAGCTTTTATTAGCAAAACTTAATGACATGAATAATAAACTAAGACCTATAACCATAACTTTGTTGGGACATTTAGGGCCAAAATTAAAAGCTGCAGACACTGATATTAAACATATCCACATCCAGCCGGCACAGAGTAACATTCACCTGGAGACTTGTTTTGCGTCCACTATAGGCCAATTTAACTCTACTCTACTCACTGACTCGCTTATTGACACACACACACACACACACACACACACACACACACACACACACACACACACACACAACCGTTTCCCACGATGGAAATATCTGGGAAATATCCATCTCTTTAACTAATCTAGACCCAACGTTTTGATGACTTGAATAGTCCAAAGAGAATACTAAAATATGAAACCCTGCATTAAGAGGGTTTAGGAATCACAGCTTCTGGCTTTCACTTATTAAAAATCGCCCTGCAGCTCCGGAAAGATATAAAACAATTCAAAAAAGGCCCAAGGGATTTCTGGGTAATGTAGTAAAACCTCAGAATTTAATCAGTTACTTCTTATTGACGTTTTGGACAAAAGTGCTGAGTAGGGAATAAAAAGCAACAGGCAAAACTACAGTTTATGGAGTCACTGTTTCCCTTAATTTTGTTGTTATAAAGGGTCATACCACAACAATTTTTTTAAGATATTTTTTTGGCATTTTCAAGCTTTATTAGATAGTACAGAGTTGAAATGGAGAGAGAGAGAGAGAGAGAGAGAGAGAGGGGGGATGACCTGCAGTAAAGGTCCACGGGTCGGATTTGAACCCGCGACCACTGCAACGAAGGCCTGAGCCAATATGGTACACGCTCTATCCACAATGCCACAGGAGCGCCCCCATACCACAACGTTTGGTTTGCATTTAATATCGAGTAATAACAGGGCAGCTGGGCAAGGCACCATACACCAATACACATGCAAACAGTTGACTAATAACATATGTCATTACTTCTATAGCACACAGATCTGTTTATCATCATACAATCCGAGAACTTCGTGTGCAGAATGATTCAATTGAAATCACTTTATCAAAGGCAACTTAAAGGGGGCACATGACAGTAGCTGAAAAACACAAGACACAATCAACAAACATAATCAGCACACACACACACACACACACACTGTATGATCAACACACACATCACACTCACACACATTACACAATCACAATCAAGCAGCACACACATATGCGACCACAACATTTAAAGGTGCAGTGTGTAATATGACATCATCAAGAAAGTTCTACAAAGTTCTAGAATGCAACGCTCCCTGGGTAACCCCAACCCTTTTGAATAATAACAGAAGCAACAGTGGCCTTCAAGGACAAGAACAATTCTAAATTCTAAACAATGCACCTGACGACATTCCAACCAACGTGGATTCCTCCATAAGACTTGCCTGCTCAATGGACACAATGTAATATTAATATTTGTAATTCTCCGCTCAGGAGGATAATTCATGTTATTGGCAGAGGTGATTTTACACCAATGAGGACATATTTATGAATGAGGATATTGATTTTAGCTAATACATTACTTAAAATGTTACACAGTGTCCCTTTAACACACGAGTAATAAAGTAATGATTTATGAAGTGCTTTGGGAAGTGCTTGAATGAAAAAGTATAACAACCTCACCACAGGATGAAGATTAAAAAAGGGAATCAAATAAAAATATGAATTCTATCTACAGTGTGGACCTTAGAATACATAACTTTGGCATCATAATGTACATCTACATGGCTACATATCAAGACAGTTTGAGTCTGGGTTAGCATATTATTCCTCTCAAAAAGTGCATAATCGGGGCGCCCCGGTGGTGTAGTGGATAGAGTGTGTACCATATTGGCTCCGGCCTTCATTGCAATGGTCACGGGTTCAAATCCGACCCGTGGATCTTTATTGCAGGTCATCCCCCCCCCCCCCCTCTCTCTCTCTCTCTCTCTCTCTCTCTCTCTCTCTCTCTCTCTCTCTCTGTCTCCCCATTTAAACTCTGTACTGTCTAAAAAAGCTTGAAAATGCCAAAGAATTATAATAATTTAAAAAAAGTACAGTAGGTAAAGTTTGAATGTGTATCTCTTCTTTGACAGTAGGTTGTACTCATATTACCATTGCAGGATCAATACTTTTGAAATTGATCCGATCCACACTAACTCACTGATCTACTGCCATGTTCAGAACATAGTCACATAAAGCAAATAAATACTTACTTTACTTTTTTTTTTAAGATTATTTTTTGGCATTTTCAAGCTTTATTAGACAGTACAGAGTTGAAATGGGGAGACAGACAGAGAGAGAGAGGGGGGATGACCTGCAGTAAAGGTCCACGGGTCGGATTTGAACCCGCGACCACTGCAACGAAGGCCTGAGCCAATATGGTACACGCTCTATCCACTACACCACCGGAGCACCCAAGTGATTACTGTCACTTACCGAATAATCGGTCCCATATGATCAGAATTCCTCCGTAGTTCTTGTCGATGCAATAAACGTTCCTCCCTGTTGAGATAATACTCTGTGAGATGACCAGAACAATTATGTATATTTAAACTCATATGTGGGCTAAAAGAGAAAGATCTCTCGACCTATTGAACTTTTTTGTATTACATTATCTCAGTTTTACCATCAATCTGCAAACAAATAACATGAGCAGACGGAATTTAACTAATTAATTTAACTACAGCCGCGGAAAAATTAAGAGACCAGTCTGGATTGTTTTTAAATCTTCATCTCTACATAACTTATTGAAATGCTCTTAAACCTGCAGTGTGTAGAATGTTGGGTTTTATTTCCTAGCAGATTTTGTAGAATGTAATTATAATATCCATAAGTACATTTAATTTAGTGCATAATTGCTGAAAAAAATGTTTTGAATTATTATTTTTTCCCTTAGAAAGGGTCTCATATATGTCCATATTTCTGCATATTTTGGACCAAGGCCTAGTGCCGCCATCTTGAAAGTGTCATAGTTGGAATGTCATCTGGAGCATTGTTTAAAATTTAGAATTGTTCTTGTCCTTGAAGGCCACTGTAGCTTCTGTTATTATTCGAAAGGGGTGGGGTTACCCAGGGAGTGTTGCATTCTAGAACTTTGTAGAACTTTATTGATGATGCCATATTACACACTGCACCTTTAATGAAACCATTTTGATTGTCAATTTGGTAGAAATGTTGTCAGTAGTTTATATTATAAAATCAAAATGTTCATTCTACTCAAACATATGCCTCTAAAGAGTAAAACAAGAGACACTGAACATTTGGAGTGGTCTCTTCATTTTTTCCAGAGCTGTATCTTCAGACAGGAACAATTATCAACATTCCAGCCTTAAAGGTGCAGTGCATATGACATCATCAAGAAAGTTCTACAAAGTTCTAGAATGCAACGCTCCCTGGGTAACCCCAACCCTTTCGAATAATAACAGAAGCTACAGTGGCCTTCAAGGACAAGAACAATTCTAAATTTCAAACAATGCACCTGATGACATTCCAACTATGATACTTTCAAGATGGCGGCACTAGGCCTTGGTCCAAAATATGCAGAAATATGGACATATATGAGACCCTTTCTAAGGGAAAAAAAATAATTCAAAAAATTTTTTTCAGCTATTATGCACTAAATTATATGTACTTATGGATATTATAATTATTTTCTACAAAATCTCCTAGGAAATAAAACCCAAAATTCTACACACTGCAGGTTTAAAGGTGGAGTCAGTGATTCTGGAGAAAGCTTGTTGTCAAAATCACTTTTTGTCCAACATTAGTGAATATCTCCTCAGGTAGGACAGGTGGTTTTTTAAGTGTTCTCCAGAATTGGTGAGTCCACCTTTAAATCACGTTTGATGTTGCTCTTCCTTGGCATGTTGATGAAAAAAAAAATATATATATATATATATATTTATTTTTTTTATTAAGTGATGCGGTACATGACAAAACAGTGAAAGACATGACAAAGACACCATTGTGTGTGGGACAAAGACTACATGAACACTTTTGGGACAAGACAAGCTATCAGAGACAAGACAACAACAAATAATAAAAATAAATAAATAATAATACTGATATTATTATACATATATGATAAAGAAATAGAAAAAATACAGAAATAGACTAGTAGTAGCTCTTGGCATATTGAAATAGTGGCTGTGAGTGTGCGTGTGATGAAAACATCTCTATAAAACATTATAAAATAGTAGCATTAGTCATACAGTCTCTTATATGATATACAGCAGCTTATTTACCGTGATGAACTCTGTGATGTTTCGGAGTGTTGAAGACCCACTCCAGAGGTCCAAGGTCTTTGATCAGCTGAAATACAATTAAAAATAATAATTAATACCTACGATTAATTGTCAGGTGATCAACCAATGCTGACAGGAGGGCGATTTCTATTTTATTTTATTTATTTATTAGAAAGATTATTTTTTGGCATTTTCAAGCTTTATTAGATAGTACAGAGTTGAAATGGGGAGGGAGGGAGGGAGGGAGGGAGGGAGGGAGAGAGAGAGAGAGAGAGGGAGAGAGAGAGAGAGAGGGAGAGAGAGAGAGAGATGACCTGCAGTTAAGGTCCACGGGTCGGATTTGAACCCACGACCACTACAACGAGGCCTGTGCCAATATGGTACACGCTCTATCCACTACACCACTGGGGCACCCCTATTTATTTATTTTAAATCAACTGTATAGTCGCAGTGGGAGGTGAGCATTGTCTGGTAGACCACCTTAACTATAAAGCACAGTGGGAAATGTATCTCAAAGTTTATACATGTTTCTAGATTCAGTCATTAAAACTGATGAGGCTATAAAACCGATTTAAAACACAGACGTAACACACACACACACGCCCATCCACACGCTTATCAATGTCCAGGATAGGGGGGGGACAGCCCATTTAGGTGATGACAACAGGACCCTAGGTATGTCATGGAAAGCGCTCGCAAAACTGCAATGGGAAACCTAACGCTAAGCAGATAAATTCTTTACAGTGGATAAAAATAAAAACATCGGTTCGGCCTTTTAGGTGTTAAAAACGCCCTTAGTTAACAGGTGACACGATCGGGGTTGTCAGTATCACTTTCATACCTCCCTAAATATTCAAATTCCTCTTTGTTGATCTTGATTGTAGAGCTTAACTGAGTTCAACTGTTTGCTAAATAACGGTTTAACTCCATACACAGCCTTGAATACGATTCACAAGCACAATGTTATCGTTAAACTATCATACATCAAACAGAAACCATTTTTCCTCTTGTTAAGTATCAAGGAAATGCACCAGTGAGCCATTAAACAGACTACAGAGGTCACACACGGCATATTTCACACAGCTCATGTTTCTATTTTGGCTTTTGCAACTCTCTCTCTCTCTCTCTCTTTGGGATATTTTGATGGTTTTTTTTTTCTCGCATCAATACGTCAGACAGAGCCTTCAGTCTGGACAGAATTTCTCAGCCATTCATTATATCCGTGTAATGGCCGCGTCTGGCAGTCGAGCGTGAGAGCTTAATCTTGAATGAAAAAAAGAAAGGGGGTCTCCAACTCTCCGCCATTTCACTACGGGACTGAGCCTGCCGTGGTGAGGGGCCTAGAGTGTGCCAATAAATTACTAGACATCAAAAAAAAGAGCCCCATAAAAATAAGCATAAATGACACCCCCCCCCCTTCTCCCCTTTAGAGAAAATTGTGACCATTACGAATGGTTTTCACTAATAGTGCACTAAAAGATGGAAGGCGTTTTTAAATCCCATTCATCCAGAGTAAAGATTGTGGGGATTGTTAAAGTGTAAAAGTGATACTCTGACTCACTTTAGAACAAGGCAGACAGAGCCTCGGTCATGCTTCTGTTTGGAATATTTCATAAAATCTCATTATTTTATATTGGATACAGGTTCCAGCACCGACAAAGGCTTCGACTTCAACAGAGCAGAGGGATTGTTATAGGCGCAGGGAGAAAGAATAACTTAAAGGTGCAGTGTGTAATATGACATCATCAAGAAAGTTCTACAAAGTTCTAGAATGCAACGCTCCCTGGGTAACCCCAACCCTTTTGAATAATAACAGAAGCTACAGTGGCCTTCAAGGACAAGAACAATTCTAAATTTTAGACAATGCACCTGATGACATTCCAGCCAACATGGATGCCTCCATAAGACTTACCTGCTCAATGTACAAAATGTAATATTAATATTTGTAATTCTCCGCGCAGGAGGATAATTCAGATTATTGGCAGAGGTGATTTTACACCAACGAGGACATATTTATGAATGAGGATATTGATTTTAGCTAATACATTACTTAAAATGTTACACAGTGTCCCTTTAACAGTGAGTTTTCCTTCAT
>OX442353.1:31972359-31989859 GCA_949357725.1 Hyperoplus immaculatus | reverse complement strand
TTCATCGCACACACAGTACAGGCAGGTAGCAGATCATGAGGAGATATTCACTGATTTTGACTAAAAGTGATTTTGACAACAAGAGTTCTCCAGAATCACTGACTGCGCCTTTAAAGTACACACCTCTTTTGACCTTAACATTCCCAAAAATCCACTGTATGCAATTTTCTTTTTTAAATATATTTTTTTGCTGTATTAGACAGATGTGTAGAGACAGAGTTGAAATAGCAGAGAGGGGAAGACATGCAGAGAACTGACCCGGGTCGGGATGCAGGGCCTGGGCTACTCTTACCGACTGTGCAACAAGACTGTATGCAATTTTAAAGGGGTGTAAAAAATTTGGCATTGATAAATGAGCTGAATGGGAGCTGCCTACACACTCACAGTGGGAGTCTGGAGACCATGCCGGCTGAGACAGAGGTGAGTCCGTCACCGATGCTCGTCACTGTGGCTTCTGTCTTCAACATGCTCACCAGCAGCTCCAGCAGCACCAGCCCGACGAAGAAGGGAGTGGCCTACAAGCACACACACACACACACACACACACACACACACATAGAGATACACACACCGAAAACATACATGCAGACACACACACAAATAGAGAGACGCACAACCACACATACATGCACACACACACACAAATAGAGACACACACACACATGCACACACACACATACATACACATTCAGACACACACACACAACCAAAATTCATGCACACACGGGCATACACAAATAGAGACACACAGACAGATACACACGCACACAACCACACACAGACAAACATATGCACACAAGCGCACACACACAAATAGAGACACACACACACACACACGCAGCCACGCACACAGACACACACACACACACAAACAAATATAGACACACAAACACACACACAAACATGCGCACACACAAACACACACACACAAACATAAACACATGAATGCACGCACACACAGACGCACACAAAAAAGACACAAACAGACACGCACGCACACACACACACACACAAACACACACACAAAGACAGACACACACAAAAAAACACACACAAACACACACACACAAAAAGGGAATCATGATTCAGCACTGGTACAAAACTGTGAAAACAAAGACAGTTTGAAGTCCACACTGTTGCCTTTACAAGGTTTGTGTGAAGCTTTGCATATTGGTCTTGGCAGATGAGCTCAAAGCTTCGCAGGACTTTCATGTTCTGTGATCCATGTTGTTTGTTACGCCGAGCGAGGGCCGGCGCTATGGGTCTGAAGCCGCAGCGAATTGGCACAACGGAGTTCGCAAAACATTTGTCTGAGCGCACACTCACACACACACTAACATACACATAGGCACACACACACCAACATGCACACACACACACACACACACACACACCAACATGCACATACACATAGGCACACACACACGCCAACATGCACATACACATAGGCACACACACACACACATACACACCCACACATGCACATACACATAGGCACACACACAAACACACACACACACACGGGGTAGGAATGACCTCACTGCTAGAGAGCTAAACATCACTGCACACAAACCACACATTTTCCCTTTTGAGTGTTATAAAACATAATAATAACAATCGGACAGCAAGAGATGTCACACTATGAAAGCTAAAGTTGGCCTGTGTTAGCCATGGAAGACAAAATGATGAAGACTAACTCTGCGTTCCAAATCACGTACTCTTTCTTTTCACTACACTACATACTAAAGTACAGAAGAGTTTTAGTCTTTTCACTACACTACATACTAAAGTACAGAAGAGTTTAAGGGCCACAGGAGAGAAAAAAAAAATCAGATAAGGAAGTTTTTTTTTTCTCATTATGTTGAGAAATGTCAAGAATAAAGACAAATACTCCAAAATGCTATTGGAGTTAGTGGGGGCATTTATGTATTTTCAGCATACTACAATTGACGTGCATGTATTGGGACATCCTAAATCTTTTTCTGGCAAGTATGGGGATTGGAACGCAGGGTAAGTTTTAAGAAAAATAAAGAGGTCATTGTTATTTATATCCTTGATTAATCAGCAGCTAATTCTGCACAAGATACTTCATATTCATATTATTTTTTGAAATGGCACCAACAAATCTAAAAATAAAAAAAATAAAATCTACTTTCGAGAATGTTGGAAGAAATAAGTGATTGCATTGATAACTGGTTATGACTAAACAAATGGTAAGCACTCTGCAAACAGTCAGCGACAGGCCTGTGATTTTCTAACTGCGCTGGAAACATGTAATAACCTCTTAATGGGTCTGTCAAACATGGGACCAATTAGCCAGCGACGTAGTTAGCAAACGGGTCACACACACGACTGTCGACACACACACACACACACTCAGTAACACACACACACAGTCACACACACACACACAACTGTCGACTTCAGCAGCGTGTCAAAACTGCCTAGTCTGCTCTTAGCTTGAAGGTTTCTCATTGACCCCATAACCCCAGCACAAACACCCACCCACACACACACACACACACACACACAATTACAGCAACACATATACACACACACAAACGCACACACGGTCCCGCCAAGAGAGCCAGCGAATGAGGGGCGTGACGGAGAGAGAGAGACCGCAGAGGAGCAGCACATCTGCAGGTGGGGAGGGAGGAAGTGTGGGGATGGAAGCGAGAGTCAGCGCGAGTGAGTGAGTGAATGTGCATGGGTGCGTGTGTGTGCATATATCCACATGTGAGTGCTTCATTGCAGGTGTGTGTGTGTGCGTGCGTGTGTGTGTGTGTGTGTGTGTGTGTGTGTGTTTGCGCGTGTGCGTGTGTGTGAGTTAGCGTGTGTGTGTTTGTGAGTGTGTGTGTGCGCGCTAGTGTGTGTGTGTGCAAGCTAGCAAATGTGTGTGTGTGCATGTTTAGTGCGTGTCTGAGTGTGTGTGTGTGTGTGTGAGCTAGTGTGTGTGTGTGTTCACAGGCAGAGGCGAGAGCACCTCTAGGGACCTGCGATCACACGCAACCCTCTCCAACATCTGGCAGCCGACTGCAGAGCTGCTGCTGCTAAGAAACGGCCGGGCAGCCCCCCACCCCCCCCTCCTCCAACCCCGCAGAGAGAGGGGGGGGGGGTTATCCTCCTGGAAACCAGCCTACAAACCTTCCCTCCTTTACTCTCCCTTGTCTAATAGATAGTTTTAACATTGTAGCCTAGCTAGAGACAGAATCATTTAGCAGGGTAAGATGTTTCTATAAAAGTATGCAACGGAGAAAGACTTGTGTGTTGCAATATCCTATGCTTCCCTGCTATTTAGTATGGTAGAAAAATATTTAGGATGTCCTGTTCTTGTGGTCGGATGCAGCATGCTTGAAAATACCCAGATACCCTACACATCCGGTTGGGCTTTTTAGTGTGGAAAACAGCAAACTATTTGGGCTATTCTGACCCACAGTCCACAGCACACATCAATTCGACGGAGCCTCCGACACGGATATTTAGGCAAGAGGCAAGATCAAGGTGCAATGTTATGTTGAAATAAATAAGTTAAAGTATGTCCCAGTTGTATGCCTACTGCATGCTAACTACATACTTTTTTTATGATCAGCTGTAGAATATATACAAATAAAAATAAATACTATGTGATATATATTGGAGAATGGGATTTCTCTTTAGTGGTTTGGCCTTTTTCTTCAAAGTCTGCACGTTCTTGCTTATTTTTCTTCCATCTTCATTTTTCCCCCATGTATTTTCTTTTAACAAATAAACTAAATATCCCAATTGAGAGAGAGAGAGAGAGAGAGAGAGAGAGAGAGAGAGAGAGAGAGAGAGAGAGAGAGAGAGAGAGAGAGAGAGAGAGAGACTGTGCTATTTCATACTGCAGCATAGATCCATTCCATCCAGTGCGGACGGTTTGTTGTGGCATCTAATATTTTTATTAGATTCTTCTTGTAAATCGGACATTACACGGGACCTGACGTTTGTGGACCAGATGTCTGCAGTTTCTCTCCCCAAAAAAAGGCCAAGGATGACTGATGTCGGCTAAAGACAAGCACGCTGACGATACACTTTTATCTGCGGAAACACACACACACACACACACACACACGTCTGAGGAATCAAATCCCCCCAAACAGCTCAGAAAAAAAACATACAGTAATTCCAAACTCCCAAAATTAGAAGATTGTGTTTTGTTTGTTAGAATTAATTTAGCCTGTTGGGATCAGAGAACAACATAACAGTCGTGCCGAATACTTAACGACACATAACAACAGACTGTAAAGTGTGCTGAGTCACAGGCTGCTTTCTCACACACACACACACACGCACACACACACACGCACACGCACACGCACACAAACACACACACATACACACACACACACACTTTATCACCCTGTAGCAATAACAAATGTGTTTAATTATGCTTGGTAGTGGATTATACGGACTCATGCTGTTGGGAGTAATTGTTCTCCTCCCCCTGATGTAAACCCATAAAAAAAAAAACTCATAACCAACATGTGCTTTTAAACCTGCACCAGACATTCTCTATAATAAACAACAACAACCTAGACACTGTAAAATGACAGTGAGAAGTCAACCAAACCCCAAAATGCACGAGGGAGAAGTAGGAAAGTATTCAGTAGGTCTCGGTAGCATTTAGATGTCTATCTGAAGTCAGGCATGTGAGCTAGGTTGTATGACGTCTTCTGTCTGTCTTTGTGAAACTGACCCCAGAGCACAGGATGGGGAAAGCTTTAAAAGCGTGAGTGGAAGAGTTGAGGATAGTGTGTGTGTGTGTGTGTGTGCGTGTGTGTGTGTGCGTGTGTGTGTGTGTGTGTGTGTGTGTGTGTGTGTGTGTGTGTTTTTGGCGGGGGATATGATGTGTGATTGTTGTAATAGTTGTTGTGAGTGTGTCTGAGTGTGAAATGACTATTCTGACTATGCAGTGTGACTTTAATACATATTCCAATAAGACTCAATGGAAGCTTAACCTATCCACCTCTGCATATTAACATAAACTATAACTTATGAAATCAACTATTCTTATGTAGTAATCTTATAAGAACTTACTTACTTACTGTGAGGGAATTTTGGGTCTTTCGTTGTAATATTAATGGTAAAGATTAATAGTTCATATATGCCTGTCTTGTGTGTTTGTCTCTCAGACTCTGGGTCAGCCTTGGAGCCTGTTAGGAGACACTTAGGTCAGTTGTATAGATAAAGTCTAATCTCCTAAGACTCCAAAATGTTATGGGTCACTGTATTCAGCTCTGAACCAAAACATTGGTACGCTTGGTGCCCGAGCCGGGGAGGTGTTAGAGATAGCACAAGGTTAAAACACAGCTCTAAGCATGAGTTTGTCAGAATTGAAGTGCAAGTCACGAGAGTTGCAGTCCGGTTCTCCTTGGCCAAGTCTGTAATAGATATCGCTTCATAATTCATCCAAGTCTCCTGAAACATTCTTCCACCTGAGTTGACCTCCAACCTTAACAGAACTTCCATCACACTTACATTTCAGGATCCCTGGAAAAACAATCTTTGGCTCGATTACATAATGGCGTTCAAACACTATCCTATGAGTTTAAGCAAGGGAGAGAGGTTGTGTAACTTGAAATACAGTAGAAGGCTGAGAGCAAGCACAAACAGCCTTATGTGAATGATTGTTCATGCCCATTACATGACAATAGTAGGCTACACAACATGATTGAAATAAGTGTGCGCTAATTAAATTATAAGTTGAAGTTTCTGTCTTTTATCATTCCAAAAATTATTTAAAAAAAAGTGTGAACCTTTAAATTCAGCACATGACACACTTTGAAGGTTTGTTGTGTTTATAGACTTGTTTTTTTATTATTATTATTTAGGAAAGTTAGTGGAAACCCCCTTTGTATTCTACACAATCACAACATGTAGTAGGTAACGTATGAGTAGAAAGTATTAAATCATTTACCAATCTTTGCACTGATACCTCATGTAGGCTACTGTGTATTACATTTCTTAAAAGGTGGGATTTCCTGAACTTCGATCATGAAAATCATTTGAAATAATAGCCACTGGCTGGACCATTGTTTGATTGTTGTTATATGTTTTGTAAACCTTTTGAATACAGCACTTCATATCAGTGTTTGGTATGTTGTTTCACTATTGTTTTGTTTTCAGTAGGAAAAGTTCATCTTCCAGCCCTTGGACTTCTACACATTAAATCACAACATGTTGCTCGTAGTGAGCGAGACTGAGGCTGTACCCACCTGCTGCACATAAGGAGGAACATCTTCCATTCGCTCAAAGGAAGACTCGTTTGGAGTGAGCATCAAAAACATGGCCCGGAACCCCGCAGTCGCCGAACCGAGCTCCATAGTTGTAGCCATAGACGCGCACACACTCACACACACACTCACACACTATGTCACACACACATACACTGCAGCACCGTTAACACCGCTGTTCACCTGCGCAGGTAGCCTACTAAGCTCAAAAACAATGCGCGTTCCTTACTTCTCCGATTGCTTTGTTTTTGTGTATGTGGGAAGTGATGTGGGTCAGTTGTGCAATGGAGAGCGTGCACTCACATGCAGTAAAAACAGTCGGTGAAAGTTTAAAGCTGCAGCAGGACCCTTCCACCGTAACCCTTTACCTCTTCACCCTGCTTCGTTAACAGTTTGCCCTTTGGTCAGTCACGCTGATACTTTCTAGGTTTCGCATGTTGTCTCCTAATCTCGCGAGAGTTTGCAGCTCATGTTCGTGCTCTTCCTATGAGTGTCAATGGCAACCAAAGTAGTTATCTATCTATTCAACAATGTTCTCACCTGCACTGTAGGCCTATGTGGCGTTTATAGGCTTAATTAGTTATTTAAATGTAAGACATGCTTTAGTATTATCACTAAAGTAACTACTCAACATGGCCGTAGCAAGGATTTCTGATATAGAATGCAGACTAGGTCTACTGTGCCCCCCCTTCGCTTGAGAAAAAGTTTGTAGGCTATATTTTAATACATTTCCTCAAGTTAATAGTTTGATTGGCTTAAAAACAGTTACACTGAGCACACCGTCAACTAAAACAGAGAAATTATTTTTTTATGGATTTAATAAATTAGATATAATGTAAATTATAACTGGTATGAAATTAGATTTTCTACGCTTTTGAAGGTGCTTTCTTTTTTCCCTTTTCCAATCTTTGTGCTGCGAAGTCACGTAACCTATCTATCCATACACAACATTTTTCCCGGAAGTTAGTACTAATCCGGGCATTTCTCGCCTACACAAACTCGCATACACAACAGTCACATACTCAAATTGACGTCAAAATGTGCATGAGTAGAACGTTAGTATGGCTTTTAGTATGAGTAGGACGTCAGTAGGGCTTTTAGTATGAGTAGGACGTCAGTAGGACATTTAGTATGAGTAAGACGTTAGTATGGCTTTTCGAACACAGCCATTGACTGATGATAGCTGCAGTGTTAGCTTACATCAGAGGGCTGTTTTCGAGGTGTGCCTTTGCAGGTAAAGGGTCAGGTACTCCTTGGACATTGACCGTTACACACATTGAGAACATGTTGTTTTTTGTTATGGCAGGTCACGGGGAATCACAAATGGGAAATTTTCTCATGTCATTTGGTTTGATAATTAGTTGCTCTATTTTTTTTTTAAAGATTATTTTTTGGGCATTTTCAAGCTTTATTAGATAGTACAGAGTTGAAGTGGGGAGACGAAGAGAGAGGGGGGATGACCTGCAGTAAAGGTCCACGGGCCGGATTTGATCCCGCGACAACCGCAACAAAGGCCGGAGCCAATATGGTACGTGCTCTATCCACTACACTACCAGAGCACACCGACAATTAGTTGCTATTTGGAAAGCAGTAGAATGAGATAAACAGGTATAATGACTGGACTACTGCACAGTCCATTAAATTTAGACACAACTGTCTGTAAAGCCAATTTAGACTATCGCCTTTAAGCAGTTGCAGCGTAGATATGAGGCCTTGTTATGCATCAGATATCTGATCTTTGCAAAGGGTGATGGGGGGATTCAAGGACAGTTAAAAGGGTAGGTTATGTCAGCGTAATGAAAAGTTATGTCACCCATTAAAGGGCTTAGTACATATATGATGTTACATACTGGAGGGGCAAAGTATTGGTCCAAACTAAAGTGACTAAAGTGATTTTTTTTCCAGGATTGTCCCAGTTTCAAGCTGAAGTATCTGTACAAGACTAAAATATCCTCTTTTTCACCACAATTAGAATAAAAATAATTACATAGATATTTATCATGGACTTTCCCACTCATTATAAGCCAATATTTAAAACAATAAACTCACTGATTGGTCAGTCTTTGTTTAAATCAATCAATGTGTCGAAGAGAAAGTCGGTATTTTCCCAGAGCTCCGGGAGGCTTAGTCCTTTCCTTGTAAAGAAGCCTTCCTGCCAACAAAAATGCTACATTCATGGCAAGAGTGGTGTTGAAACACCGTCATAATTGTCTCTCAGTTTTGGGGGATTTGAAGACATGGTTCAACGTAGACCATGTATCATTTCACATTAGTACTTTTCCACCGTTGGAAAGTTGACCCAACTTTCTGCACTTTTTACCTCATGTACTGTACATTACATTTCTTAAAAAGTGGGATTTCCTGAACTTTTGTTTTTTTTAAGATATTTTTATGGCATTTTTATGCTTTATTGATAGTGTAGAGACAGAGTTGAAATGGGGCAGAGAGGGGAGTGACATGCAGAGAACGACCACGGGCTGGAATCGAACCCGGGTCCGCTGCTGGCCGAGGCCCATGGGGGGGACGCCCTACCAACTGAACTAAGGGCGCCCCCCGATTTCCTGAACTTTGATCATGAAAATCATTTGAATAAAAGCCAGTGGCTGGACAGCAAGCAGGCATTTTAGTTGAATCTTTACTTTTTTTTTTTTTTTTAAGATAATGTTTTGGCATTTTCAAGCTTTATTAGATAGTACAGAGTTGAAATGAGGAGACACAGAGAGAGGGAGAGAGGGGGGATGACCTTGCAGTAAAGATCCATGGGTCGGATTTGAACCCGCGACCACTGCAACGAAGGCCGGAGCCAATATAGTACACGCTCTATCCACTACACCACCCCGAATCGATACCTTTTAAAGACAGTGTAGATTATAGCATATGAGCAGATACGATGTAGATATGAGGCCCGGGTTACACATTACTCTTTCCCGGGGTGATGTTGGGATTCAAGGACATGTAATACGTTAGGTCAGGGTTATAAAAAGTTATGACACTTGTCAGAGGGCTCAGGAAATATATGATGTTACACAGCGGAGGGTCAACTGATAGGTCCAAACAACATGTAACATTAGTTCTGGGCCTCTGTGGGAAATCTCACCCAACTTTACCCAGCACACATTTCACCTTTCTGAAAATTGTGATTTCTTGGATAAGGACGGACTATAAAAGACTATAGTTCAATACTACATCATTGGCCCGTGATAAGTTGCAACAAAGGGCACGTTAAAGCAGGATAGCTGTCTCTCTCTCTCTCTCTCTCTCTCTCTCTCTCTCTCTCTCTCTCTCTCTCTCTCTCTCTCTCTCTCTCTCTCTCTCTCTCTCTCTCTCTCTCTCTCAACACATTAAGTTAAATGCAGAAATGTAAGGTTTAGACATAGTCTAATTGTGTTGTTTATTTTATTTCACTGAACAACCAAGAATCAGGAGTTGTAGGTGAAGTTGAAAGACAACATGTGGAGGACTATACTCCATGGTAACTTGCCTGGGATTGTACATGTTAGAATAGATTATCAAAGTCCATTGGAGGTGGTGAGTGCCCTCCAAATTTTGCACTGAACAAAAAAAAATTAATTCCTCGTGTGGGCTGCTTTTTTTTTGGGGGGGGGGGGGGGGGGGAGAAAAGAGAGAGTTAAAAAACCTCACACGCCCTGTGAAGTTCCTACCCGACAGATTAGAATGCACAATCACAATGTGGTGAAAGACGAGACCGAGTCATGAAATTATTTTCAACTGGATTCTGTAACAGAATACGATACGTTGCGGGTTCCCTTCTCCCCTCAGTCTTCTTGGCAGGAGTTCCTGGCTTGCCCCGAGGCTAAGGTGAATTTAACATACACCCCCATCACCAGCTTTCTGCAATGTTTAATTCATTTCAGCCTCATTTCACTTAACACACACACACACAGACGCACACACAGACGTGAAAACACACACACACACACACACATACATACATACATACATCAGCCCGGATTGCTACGGACGGATGGCTGCATAGATGGAAAGAAGTTGCTCAATCGTATGGAATTGCATTTACCACTGGTTAAATTTTATTCGGTCGGCAATAGTCCCTGAAAGGATTTTCATGAAACACTTATTTCAGGGTTCAGGTTTGTTTACAAAATGTCATCTCCATCTCCAGGCAGACAAGTGTTGACCAAAGAACTGTCAGTGTGTTTTACTGCATTGTGAGCTGAATATCGCGGGTATAAAATCCTTGTTAAGGTCTGACAACAACACTGAGAAATTATTTACAGATCATTTATATTAGCTAGGCAAATTTTTAGATTTTCCTGGCACTTGATTTGATCAATTGACTCGGTTACATCGCAATTTACATTTTGTACAGTAGAAACTGACTTGAGGTGCAGACTGTGTGTAAGTTCGACAGTGCAAATCACGGCCTTGGTCTGCTTCTCTCAAGGCACACATCATGGAATGTTTACAACAGTTTGACTCAATGTGATTTTCAATATGTCACACAATATTGAGTGAATTTGTGTAGCCAAAGCAATCACATTTGTAATAATTCAAATATACCTTTTAGAGGCATTTATCAAGGAAACTCTTAACCAAATGGTGGCTTCGAAATATGTCAACAACCTTCTCCTTTGTGCTCAGTTCCTGATATGTACATGTTGCCTGCACGATGACTGCATTATCCAACACATGTCATTGCTCTGTCCGTTTGTACATTTATTTAGCATCGTTGTATTGACGATGGCGAATCAGCAAACAGCAATCAATCCTTATAAGGACAGTCCTGAGGCAGAGGCAGGGCCCTTACTCGGAGAGGGAAGGAGTGTGTGTGTGTGTGTGTGTGTGTGTGTGTGTGTGTGTCTATCATAAGTGTGCATGCTCGGAGCTGTGGTCGCTGTCGTGACTGTCCTCGTTGGCTAAGGAGTCCGTGGAGTGGTGGAGCGAGGCGATGCCAGCGAACTCCGACGGCAGCAACGTTCCTTTCTTCACGTTCACCAGTTCTTTCTCCCGCGCCGCCGCTCCCTGCTGCCCGCCTTTCACTCGCTTCCACTTCATCCTCCTGTTCTGGAACCACACCTTCACCTACGGGAGGGTGGGTGGGGGAGGGGGGGAGAAGACATGAACATAGTCAAATAAAACTGGTCTTAAAGGTGGAGTCATCAATTCTGCTTGTTCAAAATCCCTTTGGTCAAAATCAGTGAACGTCTCCGTCCTTACGATCCGCTATGCATGAACATTGTTTAATCAGCGGCGACGCATTAAAGTGGACAGAATGTTAACAGTTCCATCTAGGTGTCCATACATCAGGGGTTAATCCACACCTATGGAATGTTCTCCAGCCAATCAGAAGAGAGTGTTCACACAGACTATGGTATAAACTGTTGTTAAAGGCGGATACATCAATTCTGCTTGTTCAAAATCCCTTTGGTCAAAATCAGTGAATGTCTCCTCACGATCTGCTACCTGTCTGTACTGTGTGTGCACTTAAAATAATTCTGGTGTTCACCTACAGAGGGGGGGAAAGCAGACGTGAATATGTGCGTACTAACTTCATAAGTGCACAAGCTGTAAGGACTGACAAATTACACCTTGAGGTGGAAGGCCAGTCCACTTCTTTCTACTTGAAAAGTTTACGAACTTTTTTTCTGTAAGCAGTGTCACACCTATTTGTCAATCGGATTTATTATTATTTTTTTTTTGTCAACCTAACTGTTATTTAAAGGTGGAGGCATCAATTCTGAAGAACGCTTGTTGTCAAAATCCCTTTGGTCAAAATCAGTGGATATCTCCTCATGATCTGCTACCTGTCTGTACTGTGTGTGCACTGGAAATAATTCCGGTGTTGATAAACTGCCTATGCTCTCTAAACTGGCATGTAAACAAAGGGGGACCCGCTCTAGCTAGCAACATGCCCATTTACCATTTACCATTGTATTAACACTGGCTTTTGACAAGCTGTCTCCAGAATCACTGACTCCACTTTTAAAGAGATAAAAACAGTCACAGAAAGACTCAATAGATCAACCGAGAAGCCTTACTAGCTCGTCAGTAGCTTAGTTCTCTCAAAGTTTGGCTTCAGTTTTCCACAGTAGCGATTACGTGTGGACGTACTGTTCCATCTGCCACTCGGCGTCTACCTGCTTTTCCCCTGACTCGACAGCCCCCACCATATTTACGTCTCTTCTCAGATTGATGATTAAGCTGTTGCCTAAAACAGTTTACACGTCAAGTAGCAAGCGGACCCTCTAAGTGTCGACATATGGGGCCAAAGAGGGGCAGTTTGCTGCTGTCACGAAGGGTGAGGTGGGTTTATTTTTGGTGGAGTGTAATTCTGAGGGGGACCGGGCCGGGCGGGTGGTCACATGATCAGGAAGCTGGATGACAGCGCAAACGTTTGTCTTAAACGTCAGGGGCGTACGCCATGATTAGTATCACCGCGGATTCCTTACAAGCTCCTGGGTCTTTTCCAAATGCAGGAGAGAGAGAGAGGCAGGGCAGTCCAGCAAAGGATCACTTATATAGGTCAGGCTCTAATGTCAACCCAAACATGGCATCCTCAAGATCCATTTTAGATCCACTGGTTAAAAACGGCTTGTTTGAGTATCCATGGAGCGCTGAGGTGCTGCTCAACTCAGAACATCATGAATATATTCCATTGTGTCCTTAAAGGTGGGGTATGTGATTTCTGGTTGGTCAAAATTAACATGAGCGGTACACTTTGACCAATCAGAGCGAGGCTCCGATTCTAAAAAAAATTATAATAATAACAAAAAAAAAATCCGATTCTTTGTTCTTATTGGCTGTTGGGACTGTCAACTGTTCAAATCTCTATCCCAACTGCTATTTTCTCCCCAAATTCTCCACCCCAGCTTTACGGTAATTCCTGCTTTACACAAAAATGTCTTAAAGCTATAGTGCTTAACCCACATAAATGAATGCTGGTTACATTCGAGCCATCACCAAATGAGTTGACACAAATTTGATTAAGCTTATCAGCTCCACAAAACTCTCTCTGTGTTTCATAGTATGGCAGCGTTTACAAACTGGTGTTGCCCCCCTTCCCTGACACTGGCGCAGGAGCTCAGAAAAATCCCAAGAAGCGCTCAAGAACTGTTTTAATTGTTGATTCTACTGCTGGAAAAATCACCTGACGCTTACCTCATATAGGTGTACCGACAGTGTTCTTGTAATTAATTAGAATTCCACACAGGGGGTGACAAAAGTTACCTACTATAGCTTTAAGGTCATTAAAACAGTTCTATATAACCCTTCATCCGAATTTAGCCTGGGTTTGATGCAGCACTTTACGCTTCTCTATGCTTATACTGGGAATGGTTCGCCCCCAAAATGTAATAATTATTTTTTTTTGGCATTTTCAAGTTTTGTTAGATAGTACAGAGTTGAAATGGGGATAGAGAGAGAGAGAGAGAGAGAGAGAGAGAGAGAGAGAGAGAGAGAGAGAGAGAGACAGAGGATGACCTGCAGTAAAGGTCCACAGGTCAGATTAGAACCCGCGACCACTGCAACGAAGACCGGAGCAAATATGGTACGCGCTCTATCCACTACACCACCGGAGCGCCCCCCAAAATGTACATTTGCTGTATTTTCTTCCCATGCTGGTTTAATCACCAAACATGCCAGAACTTTGGCCCTGTACTTCCACCTCTGCCATGCTTGAAAATATTCCAGGTTTTCACGGGCCCATACAAAGACATACAACATCAGTCAAACCTTCTCCATGCATCTCACGCAGCATAAATCAAATGCCGTGAGCCAGCTGTTTGTATAACCAATATTTACCTCACTATCTCCCCTGCTGTATATTTTCCCCTGACAAAACTCAGGTCACATACAACTTGTGCTGCATGGGCTACAAAAAAAAAATTCTCATGCACATTTTTTCTTATGCTTCAAGGCACACAAAGATTAATTGCAACAGTCTGGCAGAATACGGCTGAAAGTGGAGCTACAATGGTAGACTCTTTGCGTGGTCGCCCCATGGGGTTAAACTGAGCTTTTTTCCTCACATGGTGGTGTTTAGAGGGGTATTCCTTTGCACCTTTGTAATATGAAGCAATAGGCAGAGGCTTTTACTTACACTTTTTACGATACATTTATCATTTCTCATGTCACAGTTTTTGCGGTTGATTTCGGATCCAGGACTTTAAGGATCAAAATGTGACTGTGCAGGTTTACGACTTACGCATTACTTCTTAAAGCTTAAAACACACCTGCAGATGTTTTTGATTTATATGGAAAGACAAATCCCCCTCAGATCTTAAGACACTTTTAGCCAACTCTTACACAGTGCTGTCGGTGCAAACTGTATATTTTTACAATGGGAGCGACAAGGGATTGCACCACTGACAAGCAGCAACCTTAACGGCATCTCGATCGTGCTGTAGTCAGAGAGCAATTGATGACAGGTGGCTATCAGATGTTTATTGAAGCAAAATGTTTCAGTTTCTGAGATATTACGTTTATTTTAGAGACATTAAAGGCCTGTAGAGATTTCTTAGGGCATACAAGCCGGGTTTCCAACACCCAGCTTTTAAGTGCATTTTGAGGTATTGCAACAATAATTTGCAAAAAAAAGTTCTGTACATTTTGTTTCAAGTTTGTAACATCTACTCATTCAACTGTGTACAGTTACACTATGTTGCCCATAGCGCCATCTTCTTATCATATTTATTTTAGAGACATTAAAGGCCTGTAGACCTTTAGTATGGCAGACAAGCTGAGTTTCCATCACCCAGCTTTTAAGCGCATTTTGAAGTATTGCATCAATAATTCAGAAAAAAAAGTATTATGCATTTTGCTTCTGGTTTGTAACGTCTACTCTTTCAACTTTTTACGGTTACACTACGTTGCCCATAGCGCCATCTTCCTACGAAACTAGTGTAGTCTATTTGTTCTAACCACTCGATGGAAAAGGCACATAATCCACATGTCTTTTTTTAATTAATGCAGATTTCAAAAGATTTGCTTCACATTTAGATGGAAACCTGGCCATCGATTGTGATTGCTGGACAAGCTGGTGTAACTTATAACCTTAATGGGGTCTTTGTTCTATTTCGGAGTCCCAATAAGCGGGGGCCTCTGAACCAGCATGCAGAATAAAAGTCAGGGCTCCGCGACTAGATTGTAAGAAGCCATTGCTGATGTTCCACTGGTCATTCCCCTTTAGAAGGTTCCAATAGGTTTATCAGCTAATTTAGTAGGTTTATGCTGAAGAGTTTATCATGATATAAGATACATACATCTTTACAACAGGGCTGTGTATTGGCAAATACTTCACGATACGATACGCATTACGATACATCGGTCCCGATATATCACGATACATTGTGATACGATACAAATTGCGATATATTGCTATTGATTTTTATTGTACTCTGTATTTGGAAGAGACCGCTCTAATTTTGTCATCCATATCTGCCATGTTGCTTCCAGCTTTCGCTCTCCCAAAACACTGCGAATAACACCGTCAATTTGAGGCAACTAACCCTTATGCGATATCTACAGGAGTGGAGGTTGTAGGTCACAATACATTTAAAACACCAAAAAAAAATCTTCAATATGGATTTTTGGAGCTGGAAAACAAAACAGATATCACAAAAATAAATTCCACAATATACTGCTGTATTGATTTTCGAGAAGAGCCCTTACTGTCCAAACACATGAAGCTCGATAAATGTCCATAACATTTTGAGTTGTGATTTACACCTTTAGGCGTCTCCTGACTCTATATAGGCTTCCCGTTCCTCACCGATGTCTGTTCTTTACATTCAACCTACACTGTATCCTCTCCGCCAAATATCTGTACCGCGTTTCCTTCCACCACCCCCCCCACACACACACACACACACACGCGCACACACACACACACACACACACACACACACACACACACACACACACACACACACACACACACACACACCTAAACCATTTGTCTCCTGTTATTTATTTCATGTGCCTGCCACCTTCCACCGGCCCACGCTTCTTTAGAGACCAATTTGTACATGCGAAAAGGCTCGGGTGGAAATAGAGGAAGTGACTTGCTAGACAGCACTTCCCCTTCAAGCCTCCATGTCTCCCTGCCTCGACTGACTGTGGCCCGTACAGCTCTGAAAAGAATAGACAAGCACCATCTGGAATATGATAATCCCAGCCGTCACACCGGCCGACACACATCTGGTGCACAATAGCCCCTCCAAACCTAAAGTTACAAAAACACAGTAGCCGAGTCTGAAAAAGGCCCTCCTCAAACGTCCCAAGGCCGCCTCTTGTTTTCACAACATGGCATTAATGTGCTAATGGGGGGGGACGGGGCGGGGGGTTCAATAATGTCTGGACCCAGGGGGAAACAAGCAGCGTGGGTGGGTGGGTTGGTCAAAGTCAAAGTCAAAATTATTTCTATAGCACATTTAAAAACAACATCAGTTGACCAAAGTGCTGTACAAGATACAATACAAAACAACATATAAGATACATGAGAAAAAAAAGCAAGAAGTCTCAACTTGTGTTAAAGGCAAAAGCAACAAAAGTGAGTCTTCAGCAACGTATTAAACTTAATTTGGTGGGTGGGTGGGATGGGTAGGAGGGTGGGTGGGATAGGTAGGAGGGTGGGTGGGAACGTACTTGTCTTTCGGTGAGGTCGAGGTTGACTGCGATCTCGTAGCGCCTTAGTCGGGTCAGGTAGTTGTGATGGGCGAATTCGGCCTCCAGCTCTCGGATCTGCTCCTTGGTGAAAGCCGTCCGCTCCTTCCTGGGTTTGCTGCTCACGTCCGACTTGTAATTATTCCCGTCCTGGGACTCTGAAACCAAACACCACACAAAAGGTTTCTCTTCCACTCAAAGAGTTTAGATTTATATATGCAACAAAAATACCAAGAGAAAAATTATGAAGGAAGTTATGTGGCAGGTGCAAGAAGTCAGGGGGAGAGAGAAGAGGTGAGGTAAGAGAAACAATGGAGGCTGTCAATCTCACTTTATTGTTGGGTGGTTGTTTATGAACACTTTAAGTGGCTGGAAGGAGCTCGCCGGGTGGCTGCACACATGGCTGTGACTGGGGCAGCTGTGGCTGGTACAATAGGCCCGGCGCTTACACAGCCAACGTGGATTTAATTTGTCTCAAAAAACTTAAAAGGATCTACTTCGACAACCCTTTTTTTTTTTTGCAGAATACATCAAATATATATTTTCTAATTTTCTGTTTCATGAGAACTCTAAAGGCATGTGCTCATTTGGGGGCAAAGGGGACC
>OX442353.1:31947359-31969859 GCA_949357725.1 Hyperoplus immaculatus | reverse complement strand
ACCCAGACACACACACACACAGACAGAGAGAAAGTGCACCATACTGTGAACAAACTCTGCAGGGATAGAACTTTTTCGGCTTTTTTGTACCGCAAAAAAATTAACGGGTCCTGCGGAAACCAGACACCAAAATACCAAAGAGCTGGGTCATCTCATTAGCCCCTATAGCGTGCCGCCCTGTACTCGAGGAAACAATCACAACCGAGTATTAGCTGCAGAAAGTTGTGATGCTTTATTCCATATTTAAAGGTGCACTGTGTAACTTTAGGTGTGTGTCAGTGAGGTGAACATTTTCTAAAGTAAATTGTCAAAACTGAATAAAAAAACTTAACTCGCAGGAAAATGTGATCTTTGGGAGAATGTTTGAAGTCAGAAGGCTACAGAAAAGTTAGTATTTCACTGTTGTTGTTTACAGCAGCATGGCCCACAGTTTTGGTTCACGAACGTATTCTTACGTTTGGTTCCAGGTGCCTCAAAATAATTAAGGCTTCATATATGATGATAGAATTATTCAATAGATAAATATATTTTGTAAACTGACTACAGGCTTTGCAGATGTAAACAAATCCCCCTTCCCTTGAAACTGCATAGTGCACCTTTAAGCAAAACCTCTCGCATTAAAATGAGTTCTCAAATTTTCTCTTATTATTCCTGTATATCTAAATTCAGGTTTTGCTCTAGGTTTCTGCTGTATGAAACCTAATCCGGCCTCTATATTTCGTGCGACTGGCTGCAGTGTGTAATATTTAGACAGCTGATTGATTCTGCAAACCTTGTTAGGCCCCATGATAATCAGCCTGATTGGTGTTAGCTCGGAGAGAACGCACGGCACATGTAATGGGTTTGCAGGAACTATTGTTACAGGGGTGGAGAGAGAGAGAGAGACAGACAACGTGGGATTTCGGGACTTGCCCTGCGTTCCAATCCCCATACTTCCCTACTATTCAGTATAGAAAAAGATTTTGGATGTCCCAATACATGCACGTCAATTATAGTATGCTGAAAAATATATAAATGCCCCACTAACTCCAATTGCATTTTGGAGTATTCGTCTTTTTTCTTCACATTTCTCGACATAATGAAAAAAAATCTTCCTAATCTGATTTTTTTTTTCTCTCCTGTGGCCCTAAAACTCTTTTGTACTTTTTAATATGTAGTGTAGTGAAAAGAAAAGGAGTATGTGATTTGGAACGCAGGGTAAGCCTGGGTTTTTGACAAAGGAGGAAAGGAAATGGGAGGTGGTGCGTTTAAATGCGTGGGTTAAATATACTATTGCCCATAGTTTAACATGTGCATAGCAGGACATTGAGCACAGGCATAATTATAAGACTGAAATTCAAGTCGTCTATAGGCTCTTTCGTCTGGGCATATGTCTGCTGTAAATTAATCTTTTAATTTGTCAAAACACATAATCCTGACATGTCTTAAAAGCAATGAGTAATGACGATTTACCTTCTCCCCTCCTTAGCCATTTGGTATTATAACCTAAATATTTATAAATACATGTCTCCAGTGCAGTTAATCTGTCCATATTTTACAGTCCAAGTATCCCATTACATTTTTCGCACCCTTGAGTTTTGTCAACTGGCTGTAAACGGCAGCAAACAGCCAGGCCTGTCAAAGAGTTACTGAGGTGACCACCAGCCATTAGCCACCACCTGAGTTGAAAACCGATCGCAAGGCATAATCCCTGCGTCCCAAATCACATACTCTTTCTTTTTACTACATATCATACTAAAGTACAGAAGAGTTTAAGGGCCACAGGAGAGAAAAAAAATCAGATAAGGATTATTTTTTTTTCATTATGTCGAGAAATATCAAGAATAAACACGAATACTCCAAAAATGCTATTGAAGTTAGTGGGGCATTTATGTATTTTCAGCATAGTACAATTGACGTGCATGTATTGGGACATCCTAAATCTTTTTTTGGCGTACTAAATCGTAGGGTAGTAAGTGTGGGAATTGGAACGCAGGGAATATCAGACGCTGGTCAAGTGCAGGTGATATTCAGCTCCCACAAAGAGGCCTTTTAAAGGGTGCAGGGTCTAAACTGACAGCCTCTCAATCCTCAAATGGACAGAACACACACACACACACACACACACACACACACACACACACACACACACACACACACACACAAGGGGACGGCGAGCGCACTTTCCCTGGAAAAACTTTAGAGCTCTCACTAATACCACGTTGCCTAAGAGAACTCCGGTGACCACGCCACGGCAGTTTGTCATACAGGGGTGATTGATTATTGTGTCGATTGCACCGTGGAAATGTCAGCAAGGTGTTTCCTATTTCCTAGAAGTCCTAAAAGAGGGGTGTGTGCATAGATTTGAAAAGAAAGTGTGTGTTTATATGAATTAGAATGGAATAAGAGTATGTTGTTATTTAAACTATGGGCTATTCAGGTATTATGTCCTTTTTTCAGGACAATGTTGAATGTTAAATGCAACAGATTAAGGTCTGAACACCTGCGCTGGCCTCAAGGTGTTAAGGCATACATTTTCCAAAAAGTGGCTTGAAGCTCAAATGTTCTGGTGATTTTGATGTAGACGTATTATGTCTGGTGGTTATCCATATGAATAGAAATCTATTTGATTATCAACCCAATCAGTAAGTAAGGTAGGCTTTACTTGTATTAGAATAATTATAAATCCTAGTTGAACCCAACAAAAAACTAACTGTACATTTATTTAGGGATTAAATAAATCAACATCGCATTATGTTAGAACAACTTGAAATTGACATCTGCAATCAATAAAAGTAATTTCAATTTAATCACAATACAACTGATTAATTTTTAACTGCGAGATCCAGGCCAGAATAAATGCCGAAAAAAATCCTCTCTGTCTGTGTGTCTGTCGGGGTGTTTAGTGTAGCGGGAGGCGCCGCTGGTGTCGTCTTTTACAATCCTTGACATTAATTCTTTATTGTGTGCCTCATTTTTTTTTTTTTTTACCCTTTTTTGAAGAGTGTCGCAACAAACCAGATGTGATATTTTTAAAACAAAACATGCCAGTAGTCAGATGTTTGCCATGCACACAGTTATATGATGTGGCCTTCAGTCTCCCCTCTTAGCCTGTCAACCGACACCTTTACAAACTGCTTAACAGACACTTTTTTTTTTGTTTTCCTATCGGAGCCGCGAAAACCGCATCAACAGTTAAAAGTGTTGAAAGATTTAGAGTGACACGTTCAGATGTTTGTGTTATTCTTTCTGGCGCTCGGCCGGCTTTGGAATTTCCTTTAAAAATGTCGATATTTATGTGAAGACTATTTATTTAACAATGACAAGGAAGAGATTTTGAAAGAGATATTAAGTCCTTAGTCATGCAACAGCTTAAATATTCATAATATTTGTAGAAGAAAAATCCCCATGCCATAAAGTTATTGCAGATTTCACTACCAGCTTAAAAACTGTCACCCTAACCCTGAAGTAAGAAACTCAAATCTCTTCTTGTAAAATAATTGTTACATTAAGTCGAGCAGTTAAATCACAATTATCTTATTTATTCATAATATTTGTACAGATCATTTTCCAGATTTAACCACCACCTTAAACTACCTAAATCCTAACCCTAACCCTAAGGTAAAAAAAATATCTTATCTTATTTTTCCCAAATCTCTCCTTACCTGAACTGTCACTTTTCCTCTTGCCGTTCCTCTTCTCGGCCTCGGCAGGTGACAGCGTCTGTCTGCCAAAGTCTGCGGGCACACACGAGGCCCCCGTCGGGGTGCTGCCGCTGCCCAGACCGGGTGTACTGGCGCACATGCTTGGGCCTCCGGGGTGAGCAGGAGCCAGGTCCGGGGGTGTCGGCCCGTTATCGTGGCCCGAATGTGAGTGCTGTGGTGGGCATAGGTTGTGTCTCGAGGAGGGCGGCGGCGAGGGCATCTGTGGGATGTGCCAGGCCGCGTGGTGCTGAGGGGTTGCGTGGTGGTGGTGATGCTGATGCTGCTGTGGTTGTTGCTGGGCGCCGGGCAGGTGTGCTCCACGGTGGGCATGGTGATGGTGGCCGTGGTGATGGAGGCTGTGGTGGTGATGGAGCTGTTGCCCGGGGAACAGGCTGTCACCGTCGCTGGTCACCTGGTAACCGGAGATGATGCAGGGAGAGGGAGAGGAGGTGGAGGAGGAGGAGGAGGAGGAAGCCAGGTCGGGGTAGGAGACGTGGTCCGAGCGCCCGTGTAAGGTGAGGGGAGACTGGGTGAAGGCCGGGTGAAGGGCCTGGGCCTGGGCGTGTGGGCTCCGCAGGCAGCCGAACAGAGTGTGATCCATTGTGTGGATTAAACACACACACACACACACACACACACACACACACACACACACACACACACACACACACACACACACACACACACACACACAAACACGCAACGGCACACACGCGCAAAGGCCCTCCAAGGAAAGGTGACAAGGGCAAGTTAAAAAAAATAAGTTAATACATCAAACCAAATCACAAGCAAATATCCAAGATGCTTCTCTTGACTCTCCGCCTGCAAAAAATGTTTCTTCCTCAAGTTCAAAAAAAAAAAAAACTCTTAAAATCGTAAAGTCAGAGTGGAAATCAAAAGTGTTTTGAAACGGGTGTCCTGTGATAATCCGGAGAAATGCAGGACCAGGCCGTGCAGGATAAACAGTTAGCCCAAAGGATAAGCTGCGGCAGGAGGCTCTCAGATGTCAGCAGCAGCAGCAGAGAGAGAGAGAGAGAGAGAGGGGAGACTGGACTGCAGCTTCTAAAACGCAAGGAGGTTCGTAGGAAACTGGTGGAAACGAAGGGGAGCCGGGCTGAGGGGACGTTATAAATAGGGTGTAACGTGAGAGGGGAGGCTGGGTCACAGAAACTTGCATACGCGCTTAGGCTACTGACCACATTGCAAATGCCTCTTCCAAAAAGCACAGCACAATAAATTCTGTTACTATTAAAAATGGCTGAGCCTTTAGGAAAAGAGGGCAATTTATTTTGGAGCTTGTGATGTGACCTGTGGTAGTGGTGGCCATTTTTTCATTCTGTTGTGTGTTTGTGTGTGCGTGTGTGTGTGTGTGTGTGTGTTTGTGTGTGTGTGTGTGTGTGTGTGTATGTGTGTGTGTGTGTGTGTATGTGTGTGTGTTAATGGTTGATGGGTGGAGGGTGGGGTGAGGGTGTGAGAACAGGATTTAAGGGGTATTAGGGGAAGTGAGAGAGTGTGGAGAGATAGGGGAGGGGGGGGTGAAAGGTGTCAGGGGTTAAATGAGCGTGTCACTACGTCTTTGTCAGCGTTGACCCTTTAAATTACTGTTAGTCTTGCGGAAGAAGGGAAAGACGCCTGTTGCTTCAATCAGTATACGAAGGGTTTCCTTTGCCTGTTGTTTTGACTGCTTGACTATCGTAGAAAGATTGTGATGTTGGGAAGCTTTAAATTTTATTCCAAATAGCAAGTTTATTTCTATAGCACAATTCAGACACAAGGCCATTCAAAGCGCTTTATACAGGCGGCAAGATTAAAATACATAATACACATTAGAGAAGCGAATTAAATAGTAAGCAGAAAACTGAAAAAAAATCTCCATTCAATTGTAAGAGGATCCAGTCTGAAATGATAATAAAAACAAACACAACCACAGTTCATTTTGATTCAGTGCGACCATCATTTTTATAAAGGATCTTTGTCTGGTTTTGAAAATGAAACGCGTCACATCATCAAATCCATAAAAACACAGTAACACAGATAAAAGATTCAACCTTCAATGTCATGTCACAAAGTTTACAAGTTGTCTTTCATTCAAAACAGTAAATACCAAATGTAATGGCTTTAAAAAAAAATACTGTTGCAATATTTAACACAATGTTCTTTAATATAACCTTTCAAAATTCTTAATTTTTTTTAACCTTTATTTATACAGGTAAATCCCATTGAGACCGAAGACTCTTTTTCAAGGGAGACCTGTTCCCATTCCCACGTTACCATTCACACACACATTCATACACCGATAGCAGGCTAACTATCGACATTCACACGGGGCAAGGTGGGTGAAGTGTCTTGCCCAAGGACACAACAACTATGACACAGGTGGCAGGGCAGGAATCGAACCTCCAACCCTTTGATCATCGGCCGACCCGCTCTACCACCTGAGCCACAATCGCAAATCAAATTTATATTTGAGGCTCGTGCCACTGGGAGTGACCAGAAATAGATCACTGCAAAATGATTTATGAGTTATATGAGATGAAATATTACAAATGAACTACAACCTCAAAATACAGCAAACACACAGCCAGCTCTTACTAACTTACTCACATCAGTGTTTCTCTAAATCAAAAGAGCCTTAAAAGTGTCATTTTCTACACGTGCAGTAAGGTTACTAAGAGGCAAAAAAGAAAGCCTTATACTCCCTTATCATTTTTAATAATTAGCCATAACCTAAACACAAAAAAAATTGCCACATTTGCCACCAAACGTATTTGACTGTATGGGAAATAGTCTTGGTCTGCAAGTGCATAGTATTTATTTAATAATTAAGAATTCTTAGTTGTATAAATGACAGAGATAACATTATTAGGTTATTATAAATAAATATATCTTAATATTTAAAATGAAAAAAAAATCACCTCACACACACACACACACACACACACACACACACACACAGACACACACACACATACATTTAATTCCTTTATAATCTCTCTTACATCCAACGCAAACTTTGTGGTAGTGTCAGTTGTTGAAGGAACAGCGTAAACATTTACACAATTCAGATAAAAATCAAATCATATTAATGTTCTGGTGTTTCAGACAGTTTTTTACAGATCATACGCTCTCGGGAAGTCCACACACACGGAGAATGGACACACTGTGAACGACACACACACACACACACACTGTGAACGACACACACACACACTGTGAACGACACACACACACACACTGTGAACGACACACACACACACTGTGAACGACACACACACACACTGTGAACGACACACACACACACTGTGAACGACACACACACACACTGTGAACGACACACACACACACTGTGAACGACACACACACACACACACACGGGCCTGTGCCACGGGCGATGTGAGGCCGCATGAGTAAAAGGAAATTAATTCCTCTTTGAGAGAAAATGACTTTAACAGATAGGCAGGAGGCAGGCTATAGCTTTACCCCCCTTCCCCTCCCGCCTCCCCTATCCCACCCCAGTCCCTCCAAAAGCTTCCGAAAGGCAGGCAGCATATAGGCAGCACAAGCAGCAAGAGAGAAAGGCAACCTGGGTGAGTGAGTGTCAAACTTCTACTGTTTACCTTACAAATTAAGGCTATTAGCAGGTTAGCACAGGCTATATATCTGCACTAACACACACACACACACACACACACACGCCCTAGAGCAGGTATTAATACACAGGTGTTTCCGATCCAACGGTTTGGTCTCCGAGCGAGGGAAAGGCCTGTGGCGAAGGTGTTTTTCAAGTCAGTGCTAAAGTTCGCCTCTCGTGGGCTATAGGAGGTAAGAATATTCCCACTGTGTGAATAAGTGTTTGTGTGTGTGTGTGTGTGTGTGTGTGTGTGTGTGTGTGTGTGTGTGTGTGTGTGTGTGTGTGTGTGTGTGTGTGTGTGTGTGTGTGTGTGCGTGTGTGTGTGTGTGTGAAATGTGAAAATATTAGGTGTCACCCAGTCATGTTGACCTTGCAGATAGGACTGAGGTGTCACATCACACCCATCTATTAAATGTTAATTTTTTTTGCACAGATTTTATTCATGCATTCATCCATTTAGGATTTTTACTTTACATTGTTTGTTCTCCCCTACCACCGAACGGTTCCTTTAAGAGCTGCTTTCCCCCCAAAAAAATAAATGTCAAGTTTACGCGTCCCATGGCACTGTAAATGCTGGTTCAGATGCTTTTCCTATCTCAACTATTACTTGAGCGAACTCCAATTGGAAACTTTTTTATTTGGACATGAGAATCACTTTCGCTCACTCGCAGATATTGTTAATTTTTACAGCGCAAACCCCATCAATGACATAATTCTTAAAACTATACCGGTGTTGGTCTCCAAAAGAGCATTTTTGTGGAGTTTTTGACGTGTCAGGAAGAAAGAAAGAAAGAAAGAAAGAAAGAAAGAAAGAAAGAAAGAAAGAAAGAAAGAAAGAAAGAAAGAAAGAAAGAAAGAAAGAAAGAATAAAAAAAAATGTGAAGGGGTTATAACGGCGGTTAGGTTTCGGCCAAGGCAAGTTTATTTATGCAACACTATTCAGACACAATTCAAAGTGCTTTTACAAGAGCATACAAATACATTAAGATTAGACATTAGAACAATTTGAAATTGCATTTAAAAGCATTGTAAAAGACTGAAAACAGGCAGGTTTAGCTCATAGAGGGAGCCAGTGTTGAAGAGAGAGACAGAGGCCTTTTTCGTAGTCTATATACAGCTGTGGAAAAAATCAAGAGACCAGTGTGGATTTTTCTTCAATCTTCATCTCTACATTACTTATTGAAAATGCTCTAAAGGACAATATTTTTATTGTGAATTTGGTAGAAATGTTGTCAGTAGTTTATATTATAAAACCAAAATGTTCATTCTACTCAAACATATGCCTATAAAGAGTCAAACGAGAGACACTGAACATTTGGAGTGGTATCTTAATTTATTTCTAGAGCTGTATATGTGGTTTTGATGATGTAGAGGCCATTGCAGGGCGACACATTTTCTCCAGAGTCGACAGAAACCTGAAGGTACAAACCTGCGCCTGCCACTCACACAGGCAGGAAAGGATTACATGCAAACAGCACAGTCACCAAAACAAACATGACGCCGCCACTTTAAGGGACACCCACACCCACACAGACACACACTTACACACACTCACTCACGCACGCACTCACTCACACACACACACACACACACACACACACACACACACACACCTATACACACACACACACGGACACATGCACACACACACATACACACACACACACACACTAACTCACTCACTCACTCACTCACTCACTCACTCACTCACTCACTCACTCACGGACACACACACACACGCACACCTACACACACACACACACGGACACACACACACGCACACCTACACACACACACACACACACACACACACTCATTGTAAAATAAGCTATAACTTCACTGACTCAGGGATGGAAAAAATTTCTCTTTCTGGATTCTGTAGACGTTAATCAAAAGATAATATCATAGAAAAAGTCGCTCGGCCTTCGGAATGTGTCCCAAGGGTCCTTTAAAAGCTCGGAAAACACAAACAAAACCGTTACAGTTCATCTTAACTCCCCATATTTTGAATTTACAAACATCAACACACTGTGAATATGAGTTTATTAATATGACTTCTGAGTTAAATTTCTCCAGTGAGCATTCAAGGCTGCCTTTTGAAATGTATATCATGTTTATTTTCGCATGAGAAGTCAGAATGACTGACACAAACTGATATTAATAAACACTTAATAATGTCCTTGTATAGCAACTCATTTATGATTTTTTTATATTAACAATTTATTCAATGTTTATATAATATTGACAAGTTAAAAATGGGAAGTTGGTTTGAACACATCACTTAATTTACATCAAAAGAAATACAGGCAAATAGAAGCATAAAATGACGAATATAATTCTGCTGTAAATAAGGAAATAAAACTATACTCACAATACTAACAGCATATCATGTCATTCTCAGTCTTGGGGTTTTTAAAATTGTGTGATATATAGAATTCCATCCTTTTAGCTGTTCTCTCTCTCTCTCTCTGCTCTCACTTGCCTTCATTTTAACAGCCCCGGATGTGTCATAGGCTTTATTGCAGACCAATCTTTTGATGTCGCTCTCGGCCTCAGCTCTCTCTCTCTCTCTCTCTCTCATATGAGCCTTTTTAAAAAGACCCAGTGTGCACGTAATCATTATTAACAAAATGTCCTCCAATTTTTTTATAATTCCCGAGCTAATATGGAAACATTTCAGAGGGTAGAACACTCAAGCGAGACTCTCTTGATGTATAAAAAGCATGCGGCCAGTCATGTACAGTACGATTGGAATTGATGTGTTTTGTAAAAGCAGTGAAGCCATAATTATTCTAAAAGAGACATTATGGCAGGATAACAAATGCAATTCTGCTACAAAATAAATCTGCAGGATTTTGGCTTTCAACTGACACCTTCACTGACTTTTATGGAAATGTTCGACTCTCTCTACTGTAGATTGAATATTTTCCACATTTTAAAAAACCTGATATCTGTTGGTGGGAGTCACTTGTTGCAATTACAAGCTTTTACACACACACACACACACACACACACACACACACACACACACACACACACACACACACACACACACACACACACACCGTTTTATGAAAAGGATTCCTGGCATTGAAGATTGAATTGATTTATACATTATATCATCTAATGATCATTGTCTACAAGTTGGTGATGTGTTTGAGTGCAAAAAATAATCGCAGGAATTATTTCACCAACACAGTTTAGTTGACATAAAATAGTTGGACTTTTTTTTAAGATGTACAACAGCAAAAGTGATCTATCTTCTTTCAACTCTTTTTTTTCTTCTATGTATTCTATTCTATACATTCAAAATTATTTTTTGTCTGCCATTTTAACCTTTGGTCTAAACATTGTGTTTGAAAAACCTGTGGAGTAGAGTGCGCCATGTTGGTTGTTTATTTTGTTTGGTCTTGTGATTCTGTGTGTTCGATTTTCGAGTTGTGTGTTTATGTTGCAAAAGGAAAAAATCCATAAATAATGTTTTAAAAAGAAAAAAAACAGAAAGAGAGAGAGAGAGAGAGAGAGAGAGAGAGAGAGAGAGAGAGAGAGAGAGAGAGAGAGAGAGAAAAATAAAAACTGAACTATCAATTACTGATAAGGAGACTCCAGTTAAATGCAAGGAACTCTTAAAGTCACGAAAGTCAATGTAGGAAAAACTGAGGCTTACTTCAGGCACACTAGCACACAGCCAAGCATAGTTTAAAATCACTTAATAGTTGGGGCAGATCAGGTTAAAAATATACCAAAAGTGGGGGGGGGGGGGGGGGGCTTGTGGTGCAGTAGTTAGAAAGAGGGGCTCAGTCCTCTTCACAGCAGACCCGGGTTAGAATCCTGCCCCCGGGATCGATCTCTGCATGGCATTCCCCATTTCATCTCTGTCTCTCTACACTGTCAAAGAAGCATGGAAAAAAATGCCCAAAAATAATATTAAAAAAATATATAAATATACCAAAAGCCGCAGACACACACTGGGTCTTCTTCAAAAATGTTTTCAATCAAAGTCTGGCGATATACTGAGGTATATTTTTAACTATCCTTGGCTCTGTGAATGTAACCTCCTTCACCAAAAACTTTTTCTAACATTAATATTTTTTTTTATGAGCGTGCATATCAGCTTCAAACTGTTTTCTTGCAGACTTACAGACAGACAGATTTCATTAGTCGTTGTCATGGTGTGATCCTCAGTCTCATCTCAGAGCATGTGGGACAGTGTCAGTGTTGAGATGAACATCTGTGGGCGGAGAGGGGAACTGTCTTCGCTGCTCATTTTCTTTTGGAAGTTTCAGCGCCAGATTTACAGCGCCGGTGTCATGATGATTGTCCCGTTCAGAGTACAGCGCTGGATGTGTGTGATATACAGCCCCGGAAAACATTAAGAGACCAGTCTGGATTTTTCTTAAATCTTCATCTCTACATAACTTATTGAAAATGCTCTAAATGACAATATTTTTATGGTGAATTTGGTAGAAATGTTGTCAGTAGTTTTTATTATAAAACCAAAATGTTCATTCTACTCAAACATATGCCTCTAAAGAGTAAAACGAAAGACACTGAACATTTGGAGTGGTCTCTTAATTTTTTCCAGAGCTGTGTGACAGGGTGGGACAGTACATGTTGTCTCCGTTTATAGGACAACTTTCTCAAGGAGCGACAGCTAAAACGCATTTAGGAAAATGGTGACAGGTTTTAATGCATCTGTTATGTTTTAACTCGCTGATGTTAGCCTGACATGGACAACATTAAAACAACATGTGTGTGTGTTTACTACTCTACTGCTGTTTGCAAGAGACTCAGCCATTTGTGTTTTGCATGAGAGGGAAAAATTAGTTGGTAAATTGTTGAGTTTTTTCTTCTTTAAATCGTGGCTAAATACAATTTAACTTTGTGTACTTTTTTGAATCCAAAGATTTTTATGTTCATTGAGAATATTTCTTTTAATTCAGACTTTGCTTCATTCTTCAAATAGTGTTGAAGTTAGTTGTTAGTTATTAGGTAACTTGACAAATGTAGTAAAATATGTTTTGAATATTACTTCCCTCATGGACAAACTTTCCCATACAAATTTCAGTATTTTGCAAAGTTGACACCAAAATCAAAAGACCATCTGACTTCTACTGAGAAATTCAAAGAAATTAAACTTTTTGAATGTATCCTTTTTTATATATTTTAAACTAACATGGACCTCAAGCCCAGAGACAAGCTGCTTTTCCCTTTGAACATTTGACATTTCAGATTTATAACAGCTCAATGTGACACTGACTCCAGCATACACTAACTTGTTTCTCATGTATCTTATATGTTGTATCTTGTACAGCACTTTGATCAACTGATGTTGTTTTTAAATGTGCTATAGAAATAAATTTGACCTTGACTTATTGACTTATTTATTCTGTTAATACATTTATATTGTGTGCCATTTGTTTTGTTCAGTATTCTAGTGTTTCATACAATATATATATATATATATATATATATATATATATTTTTTTTTAACTTATATTTTAATGGGTTTTTAATTTTTTATACAGCCAAATGAAGTAGACACATACAGTACACACACAACCAACCCCCCCCCCCCCCCCACCCCACTCCCGCTCCCTCACACAGACAGACAGACAGACAAGAGATTAAGAAAACAAGCTATAAATACACACACAGAAACAAAAAGAGAAAAATAAACAACTGGGGCACACCACTCACATCACTCCACTGCAGGTGTTGTTGATACAATACCAACCATGAGTGGCACTCCTTATTTCATTGTATCCTTCACACTAGAACGACAAACATAGTCTTTTTATTCTATGATATCCGTGTAAAAAGCTTGTTCTTAACAGTCTGGTTTCTTCCTGCTCTATTGGAGTCATCAAACACATTAATGCATTTTTATGTGTGCCATGGTGTGCGGTAGAGTGTTTTAATACATTCCCTGTGTTCCAAATCTTTTTCTTTTCGCTACACTACATACTTAAGTACAGAAGAGTTTTAGGGCCACAGGAGAGAGAGAAAAAAAATCAGATAAGGAAGATTTATTTTTTCTCATTATGTTGAGAAATGTCAAGAATACTCCAAATACTCCAAAATGCTATTGGAGTTAGTGGGGCATTTGTGTATTTTCAGCATACTACAATTGACGTGCATGTATTGGGACATCCTACATATTTTTCTGGCGTACTAAATAGTAGGGAAGTATGGGGATTGCCACTCATTCACAATACAATGACAATATAGGCTTACTATTCTGTTATATCTGTGTAGGAAACATGGTCTTAACAGTGTGATTTCCTGCTCTATTGGAGTCATTTAACACATTGAGATGGCCGTGCGTCTCTTAGGTGGCCTAGCTCTCTGTGACTGTAATGGCCGCGGACAGGCTTGGTGGTGACATCAGCGTCTATAATAGGGGTTTTGCTATGGAGCTATGGAGCCTCTCTGGTGCGACAGTCTCCCTCCTTCCCCCACTTACAGGCACCGGAGCCTGGGTAAGACGTGTGTGGAGCCTGGTTAGACGTGTGATGCTGTGCAGGGCCTCATTCAGACCACACCTCAAACAGCTCAGGGTCGACAACGCACTAAAAAAATCCTCCCTTTAGATCTGGACCGGGTAAAACCACCAAACCCCAAAAAAACGTCACGTCCCGGGCACCATCAAGCCAGCCAGCCAGCCAGCCAGCCAGCCAGCCAGCCACACGGTGCTAAAGAACCCGTTTCCTCCCCAGACTTAAATTTGTATAAACGTTTCATTTTTCGAGGACCCTTTCACACTTTTCTTCCTTTGCCATCTTTTAAAGCGAGTGGGTGGGAATGGGTGCCAGGCGGGTGCATGGAGTGTGTGTGTGTGTGTGTGTGTGTGTGTGCGTGCGTACGTGTATGTGTGTGTGTGTTCGTGTGAAAAGGCCAGACTTCCCAATTTGTGAACGGGACCATTAGTGGACTATTTTTTTTTTATTTGTTCAACTTGGAGTCGCCCGCCCGCCCGCCCGCCCGCCCGCCCGCCCTCCATCCAACCGAATCCACCCCGCACGCTAACACTTCCGGCTTCATAACACCAAAGCCTGTAACGTCCTTTAGGCCCTAAATCAACCAAACGGCTTGTAGACGAGCTTGGGACCACATTGCATCACTACAGTACGTCCCCATTATGAAGGTCCAGGACTCAACATGTTGTTCCAATAAGGGTGAATCATTCAAAAAGAGTGAAGTCAACGGTTTTTATGATTGTTTTATGGCTTCCTTCTCTCTTTAAGGTTCCTTAAGAGTTTTCTGGACGGTTCCCAAAGCGGTTTTATTCCGTTACTGTACTACGGGGGAACCGGCCCCTGTGTTTTTCTGACTAATGTTAAGTCAATGTGTCTGGCCAGGGGACTCTCATTAACACTTAATTCAAACTCAGCGTCCGTCGGTTTGATCTTTGCCGAGCTTTCGTTGGGCAAGTTTATACTATAGCGCCACAGACCCTGATTTCCAGAAATACTTTTTATATGCAGCGATCATGCAACGGCAAAGTTTTAAAAGAAACTTTCACTAATTTAGTCAGGATTTCGTTATCAACTTAAAGCTGGGGTATGTGATTTCTGATTGGTCAAAGTTAACATGAGCTGTACACTTTGACCAATCAGAGCGAGGCCCCGATTCTCTGTTCTTATTGGCTGTTGGGACTGTCCATTCACTTTGGCACCGACGTTGTTGGTGTAGAGCGCGTCAGGGAGGGACCATAGGGGAGGGACCAAAGAGAACAAGTGGAGCGGTTGAGGTATTTGAATTTGAATCTCTATCCCAACTGCCATTTTCTCCCCAAATCCTCCACCCCAGCTTTAATGTAGAAATGCTACTGATGAACATATCTCTTATGGGTAAACCGTTAAATGCCAAAGTCTTTGAATTGGTTTCTGCCAAAATATCCAATTTTGAAATAGCTACAATATCTTCTCGTAACAGCTACAGCCTTATTAAACGTGTTTTTATGGGTGTGTGAAGGTTTGTGGTTTAATACAGAAAAAAGGTCTTCAATGAGAAACTGGATATTTTCTTAACCCTTAAAGGTGCAGTGTGTAATATGACATCATCAAGAAAGTTCTACAAAGTTCTAGAATGCAACACTCCCTGGGTAACCCCAACCCTTTTGAATAATAACAGAAGCTACAGTGGCCTTCAAGGACAAGAGCAATTCTAAATTCTAAACAATGCATCTGATGACATTCCAACTATGACACTTTCAAGATGGCGGCACTAGGCCTTGGTCCAAGGTATGGAGAAATCTGGACATATATGAGACCCTTTCTAAGTGAAAAAAAATAATTATAAAACATTTTCAGCTATTTTGCACTAAATTAAACATACTTATGGATATTATATCTGCTTTCTACAAAATCTGCTAGGAAATAAAACCCAACATTCTACACACTGCCGGTTTAACCCAAATGTTTTTGTCTCTTAAATCGGACCAGGGATGCTGGAACTATGAAAGAGTCCCCAATCCAGAGCCACACCCCTGTGACTACAGGCCGAGTCATAAATGTGGCACTTCGTCCGTGCCATGAAGAAACAAAATACGTTGCTTTTGGAAAAAATATTCCAGGCAAATATTGCCCCTACGTAATTGGAAAAACAATTTAGTAATGTGTATAAATATAAACTGTAGGATTTGGTTCAAGCTCTATTAAGGCGAGAAACAGCAGACAGAACATGTATTCTTTCAGACTTGTATAAATGAAAGGTCAAAAATTTACATTTAGGTTTTTATTTGACTAAACCTTGTCTGTTTGCGTCTGTATGTTTCTCATATAGAGCCGACTTTAACGGCCATTATCTCAATGTTAGTTTATATGAAACTCTGATCCAAACACTTAACTTTTCATAATCATTCTTAGCAACATCTTAAAGTTTGTTACAGAAGGATTCACATTTTGTTCTTAAAAACATGCACCAAATAAAGATTGTAACTCTAGCTTCATCCAACATCTAGACTAATGTGATTTTTTAAAGATAAAAACATAATTAGTTATATATTAATAAATGTGCATATTTATTTTAAAAAATCTTAAAAAAACATTTGTAGTATAACAAATATATTAACCCTATTCACCTGCATTTTTTTTTTGCCTAAAAGTAGATCAGAATGGTAAACCAACACTTTTATTTTAATTTTTTAAGATTATTTTTTTGGACCACTTTTGCTCTATTGGAGAGATTTGGAGAGACAGAGTTGAAATGAGGCAAAGAGGGGAATGACATGCAGAGAACTGACCCGAGCGGGATTCGAACCCGGGTCTGCTGCGAGGCCTGGGCCCCAACCAACACTTCTACTGTTTGTTTTTTGTTGCCAGTGTTCAGTTGATCATGGTATTATCTGTTAATTAACCGTATAAGAGCTGATAAAACAGCTACAGATACAACCTACAACCTACAGTTCACCTCCGCAGGTGTTTTTAACTTCGACTTTTTTCATATTTTTTCCTCATTAAAACGTATTTTAAAGACTGTTTCATTGACACCTGCTTGACTCTCCTGTTGGCTTTGTTGCACCTGTTTTACCCCCCACCCCTCCTCCCACCGCCCCTCCCACGGTATCCAGCACAGCTCCACTCTACAGCCAGATGTCCAATCAGACAGACTGAGTGGAAACACCTGTGTGGCTGTGCCAGAAAAAGATTTAGGATGTCCAGATACATGCACGTCAATTGTAGTATGCTGAAAATACATAAATGCCCCACTAACTCCAATAGCGTTTTGAAGTATTCGTCTTTATTCCTGACATTTCTTGACGTAATGAAAAATAAATCTTCCTTATCTGATTTTTTTTTCTCTCCTGTCTGTGGCCCTAAAACTCTTCTGTACTTTAGTATGTAGTGTAGTAAAAATAAAAAGTGTGTGATTTGGAACACAGGGAAAGAGTGTCAACCTTTTTCTCATCTGGTTTAATGTGACCACAGCTAAGACTACAAGTAATGTTAGACGTACTTTAATTCTGATTACTTAATAACAGCACTATTGGCACAATCAATCAATGAACGACTTGGGTCTTAAGATGTTCACACTGGATGCTTTTCCTAACCTGAGATATATCTCTCCTTGCTCTAAACAAGGTTAATTTTGTACATTGCCCCTGTTTAAAGCTGCAGTGTGTAGAATTTTGGGTTTTATTTCCTAGCAGATTTTGTAGAAAGTAATTATAATATCCATAAGTACATTTAATTTAGTGCATAATAGCTGAATTTTTATTTTTTTATAATTTATTTTTCCCTTAGAAAGGGTCTCATATATGTCCATATTTCTGCATATTTTGGACCAAGGCCTAGTGCCGCCATCTTGAAAGTGTCATAGTTGGAATGTCATCAGGTGCATTGTTTAGAATTTAGAATTGTTCTTGTCCTTGAAGGCCACTGTAGCTTCTGTTATTATTCTAAAGGGTTGGGGTTACCCGGGGAGTGTTGCATTCTAGAACTTTGTAGAACTTTCTTGACGATGTCATGTTACACACTGCACCTTTAAGATAAATATCTAGTTCATAATGAAATGAGAAACTGGCAACATTAAAACATTTAATTTTTTAAATGTATTTTTTTCTGTCTTGTGTCACGTATTTTGTGTATTTATGGATTAATCTGTGATATTGTTCCTATTGTTGCCTCTGATCTTGTTGCTGTTGTATGTTACTCGGGAGTTCCGCTGGATGATCTTGCAGTGTTTTCTTTAGTTGCAGCAGATCTTGCTCAGGCTGCTGAGCAAGATCTGCTCTCCTCACTGTGACCCGAGCCCCTAAAGGTGCCCCCCCCCCCCCCCCCCCACACACACACACACACACACACAAGTCAGAGAGGGTGCAGTGTGCATCTGGAGAACAGTGACCTCTCCTGGTGGGCGTTGAAGGGTGTGTGTGTGTGTGTGTGTGTGCGCGTGTGTGTGTGTGTGCGTGTGTGTGTGCGTGTGCGTGTGTGTGTGTGTGTGTGTGCGCATATGCATGCCCATAAAAGCCTGTAATTGCAACTAGTGACTCCAACCAATGCAGTGATAACTTATGTGTTGATATTCAAAACTGTGGATGTAAACAGAAATGAATATGGTAGTTGATAATGATTCAACGTCTCCTTTAACACCACTGTATATAAATACAAATACATTTTATTGCAGCTAAGTTTTTATAATGAATGTCATAATACCCGATGCTCGTTGACCGAAACCGTATGTAAAAATGTAACCAAACACAATATAAGACGAATGGAAAGACACAGTCTGATTTATTTTATAATGTCCTTTATCAAAAACGTTTTTCAGTCAACTGGAAGCTCAGCCTTGTCTTAGTCATTGGGTTCGGTGTTTGGCTGAATCCTGAGGGGTTTTGGAGGTCATTCTTATGTGGTTCAGTAGTTGTAAAATGGTCTCAACTCATTCAAGATGCACGCAGTCTAATTCCAAGACATCTTTAAGAGTTCGTACTGAAGTGACATTTTGAAATCTGGCTTTAAGATTTCCATTATTTCCCTTTATCTTGTGTTTATTTCCAAACAAATGTGTGTGTGTGTGTGTGTGTGTGTGTGTGTGTGTGTGTGTGTGTGTGTGTGTGTGTGTGTGTGTGTGTGTGTGTGTGTGTGCGCAGTATCATGAAATTGTCTAATTGGCACTAACACTGTGTTCCAAATCACATACTAAAGTACAGAAGAGTTTTAGGGCCACAGGAGAGGAAAACAATCAGATAAGGAAGATATTTTTTTCATCATATCGAGAAATGTCACGAATAAAGACGAATACTCCAAAATTCTATTGGAGTTAGTGGGGCATTTATGTATTTTCAGCATACTACAATTGACGTGCATGTATTGGGACATCCTAAATATTTTTCTGGCATACTAAATTGTATGGAAGAAGTATTGGGATTGGAACGCAGGGATAGACATTCTGGTAGTGTTGTGAGTACTGGCGTGTTACTTTATGTCTGGGAAAATAATCAAAGTTCCTTGCATAATCTTCTGCTTGCGCTATGCTATACAAGATGTTCTAGCCTCGGTTCGCTGAAATCATTATCTGAGATGATGTGTTTACGTATGTGTTATTGTTTATTCAACAGGGAAAAGGACTGTACATGTATTGCACAAGATATAAACTCATTTCCATATGCAGTCCCTGGACAGAGGCCAACAATCAGATTGACATAAAGATAGCTGGCCGGTGAGATGTGTGTGTGTGTGTGTGCGTGTGTGTGTGTGTGTGTGTGTGTGTGTGTGTGTGTGTGTGTGTGTGTGTGTGTGTGCGTGCGTGCGTGTGTGTGTGCGTGCGTGCATGCGTGTGTGTGTGTGTGTGAGAGTTAGAGAGTGAGTAATTTAAACAGTCCGATAAATTCATTAAAATTTGGAAACGGACACAATACATCATCAATATAATAATCTGAGGCAGTGAAGAGCTACACAATGTTATCCAAAACCTTTATTTATGTTTATTTTCCCTTGTTTAACCTAACTTCCCCTGTTTCCTCTCAGTTCAGATCCATCCCCAGCATCGTTTTCTAGTGACGGCATGTTTGAAATACTCTTCTCTTCTGTTTGCTTGACATTCATCCAGACCGCAAATAAATTGCGTGTCTCCACAGCCACAGCTCCGGAGTCAAGGGTTATTGCTGCTCTATGTCAGTCAGATTTAGCTCTGGACGGTGACCTGTGTGTGTGTGTGTGTGTGTGTGTGTGTGTGTGTGTGTGTGTGTGTGTGTGTGTGTGTGTGTGTGTGTGTGTGTGTGTAAATGTGTGTATGTATGCATATTTTGCACTCAGTCGGGGGGTCGAGGGGATCGCGCCCCGGGGGAGACATTCCCCTCTCACGCTGTGGAAGTGGAGTTCCCAAGCATTTCCCTTCTCCCGTCTGTCGGTCCAGAACAATCCCCAATGCCGTTTCGCCCAATCAGGTCGCTGGCTTGGGCCGTGGATGTGACGCATTCGCTGGGACAATGGGAGGATATACGGAGCGAAGGCATTTCTGGGTGGGTGGGTGGATTATGTGGGTGGGGGGGGGGGGGGGGGGGGGCTATGCCGAAGTGGACAAGGTGGTGGACCCGCAACTATAGGGTCGGTGGTTCGATCCCCCGTCTCCCCGCCACATGTCCAAGTGTCCCTGAGCAAAGAGACACTGAACCCTAAATGTCTGCTGATAGTTAGCTTGCAACCTGCGTGGTAGCTGCTGCTGCTATCGGTGTATGAAGTGGATAAGGCGGTGGACCCACAACTATAGGGTCTGTGGTTTGATCCCCAGTCTCCCCTCCACATGTCCAAGTGTCCCTGGGCAAAGAGACACTGAACCCTAAATATCTCCTGATAGTTAGCTTGCACCCTGCGTGGTAGCTGCTGCTGCTATCGGTGTATGAATGACAGTGTGCTCCAATTGTAAGTCGCTTTGGATAAAAAGCGTCTGCTAAATGACATGTAATTATCGCATGACAACAGGGTGCGATGGGGTTTGTTATACAGTGTGTGTAGGCCTATAGGGTCCATTTCCTGTATTTTTATGTTCTATGTTGTGACACCTTAAGCCAGCTGTTTTTTTGCCTTGTTAAAAGAATGACCATCCCGGAGAAAAACTAAACCCCAAAATGCGAAGCCCTCACCCGCTTAATACAGACAATGTGTTGTGGATCGGATCCACACGCTAAGAGAAACTGACCAGAGCCCAAGCGTTTCTCTTCTGTTTGCCTGTGTGTGTGTGTGGGTAGGCCTATGTGTGTGTGTGTGTGTGTGTGTGTGTGTTTAGGTGTGTGTGTCTGCTGCCAATGTGTGTGTATTTGCCTATGTGTGTGTGCGTGAGTGAGTGTGTGTGTGTGTGTGTGTGTGTATGTATGTGTGTGTGTGTGTGTGTGTGTGTGTGTTTGGCTGTGTGTATGTGCATTTGCCTATGTGTCTGTTTGCCTATGTATGTGTGTGTGTGTGTTTGCCTGTGTGTGTGTGTGTGTGTGTGTGTGTGTGTGTGTGTGTGTGTGTGTGTGTGTGTGTGTGTGTGTGTGTGTGTGTGTGTGTGTGTGTCGTGACATCTGTTGAAACCATAGCAGACCATAGTTTTCCAGCAGGACCCTAGTAGTCCCGTCCCCGTTGCCTGTTTGCAGTTGCCTTGGTGACGGGGTGCAGTGTGCAAAAAAGCAAAAACTTTGTGTGTGTGTGTGTGTGTGTGTGTGTGTGTGTGTGTGTGTGTGTGTGTGTGTGTGTGTGTGTGTGTGTGTGTGTGTGTGTGTGAAAAGAAAAGGGTTTGGTCCAGAGCGCTCGCTGTGGACCAGAAGAGGAGGCGGCGGTTTGGACGGGATGGAGCGTGTTCTGTTCCAGGGCTTTCCAGAGGCTCCCGGGGGCTTCATTAAAACAAAGGGAGGGGGAAGGGTAGAGAGAGGGGGGGGGCCGTCCGGTTGGAATGTATCAGGCCAAGCGTGACCCCGAAGGAACTGCAGAGTTTTTTTTTTATTTTTTGTTTTTTTGAGTTTATTGAGCAGGGACAAATACATTTTACATTGTTTCGTATAAAATATAAAATAGATATATTATTTATTCTATATTGGAGTATTCACTAGCATCTTGTGGTGAGATTCTAGATTGCAATGCTCTCTTGCTAACCTATCTCTTTTAGGGAGAATTTACAGAAGCTACGGTGGCCTTCAAGGACAAGAAGCTATAGTTACTAAAGACGGCATCATCCACCAGTGCCTCAAGATTTTACACAATATCAAGTGATGAGGTGAAGATGTATTTAGTTGATTCTTTCGACGGCAGTGTGTAGCTCCACCTTTTCGGCACCCTTTCAGACGGCTTGGTACCCCGACGGAGGAGTACTGAAAATAGGAGCGGCTCAGAGCAGCTCAGCTCGCTTAATTTGGGACCTTACCCAACTTCTGGCAAATGAAAACGCCAATATGAGCGGACTGAACCGCTCCGACCCGAGCCGCTCTGCCTGGTGGATACGAGGCATTAGTCAAGTCAAGTCAGGTCAAACTTTATTATCAATTCTTAAAATATTCAGGCGTAAACATAAGGATCTAAATTGTCTCTTTGAAGCTTTTATTTTGGTGATTTTTTTGCAATTTTGTTTACATACAAACATAAAACAACCAAAAACTAAAAACAGAACAAGTAAACACACACAACTAGAGCTGCAACGATTAATCGACGAATCGATTATTAATTGATTATCAAAATAATCGCCAACTACTTTGACAATCGACCAATC
>OX442353.1:31939859-31942359 GCA_949357725.1 Hyperoplus immaculatus | reverse complement strand
CACGCACACACACACACACACACACACACACACACACACACACACACACACACACACATAATCTCTCACACACACACACACAAACACACACACACAGTTCAGAACACACACACACACACACACACACGAAGAAGAGGGCACATAGGGACTCATGTATTCACACATGTACAGCAATGAGATGAGAAACATTAACACACACACACATCTTTCCCTGCAAAATGCATGAGCACACACACAAATATACAACTCAATCACGTACTGTACACATATAGTATCTATGCAAACACACACACACACACACACACACACACATACACACACAAACAGTGAGGCGTGGGTATAAATACACAGATTGCCTGCCTCGTTCTCACACCCACACAAACACTAACACACACACACACACACACACACACTCTCTCTCTCTCACACACACACACACACACACACACACATTCCTGGAGGCTAGTGTTTACATGCCGCCATCACTTCGTGGTCTGGCGCGATGCACCGAAAGTGATCAGAAATCGGACCAACAAAAATGCCGGGGCCAAGCCAGAGAGTAAATACGTAATAAATCTAGCCCACATCAGCGGAACAGCTCCACTGTAAACACACTCTTTGAAAAGCTGGGTGTGTTGTGGCGTGTGTGTGTCTGTGTGTGTGTGTGTGTGTGTGTGTGTGTGTGTGTGTGTTGTGGTGTGTCCCGTGTGGATGTGAAAAGATGGCCGACATTCCTGCTGCTCTCCACATTAAAGAGTCAGGCAGAGCAATGAGTTTACACAGCCCGTCTTTACCAACAGCATCTGGTGACTCAAATCATAACAAAGTACAATTAGTCAACGTCACCAAGTTAGAGTGTGTGTGTGTGTGTGTGTGTGTGTGTGTGTGTGTGTGTGTGTGTGTGTGTGTGTGTGTGTGTGTGTGTGTGTGTGTGAGTGCGCAACCTTTTTGTTAGTGTATGTGTGTGTATGTGTGTGTGTGTCTGCTTGACTTTTTTTGGTGTGTGTTTGTGTGTGTATGAGTGTGTTTGTGTGCGTGCGCAACTTTTTCTTTTAGTGTGTGTGTGAGTCTGTGTGTACGTGTGTGTGCGTGACTTCTTTTTTGGTGTGTGTGTGTGTGTGTCTTTTATAGTGTGAGAAAGACAGAAGGAGTGGATAGAAGGGGTGTTGTGTCAGAATCTGTGTCTTGCTAAAAATGTGTTTTTTTTCGCCTCCCGGTCGGGACAATGAAATTATAACGAGGGAAATTTGTTCAGTAACAGACAAGTTCATTTATATCCATCGTGTTCACAGAGTCACTGGATGACTGTGGGTTTTATTTATAAGATCAAGAAACATGTTGTGTTGTGAGGAATCAAGGAGCCACTTTAATCACTTGGAAAGTCTGTGAAATGTCTAAAAAATTTCTTATTTTTCCCACATAGAGATGAAATCAGTGTGGACGAGAAAGCATGTTTTCGGAGAAGCAATAATTTGGAAAAATACTTTGGTTTCGGTTTAGTTTCCTTTTTTTAAAGAATTTTCCTAATTTTACAAAGTGCAAACTGTAAATATAATTCAGATTTTTTTATAATTATTATTTATTTATTTATTTATTTGGGGGGGGGGGGGGCAGTTCGACCATATTCTAAACCAATTCAATAATAAACTAAAAATGTTGACCTATAGTTTACAAATGTTTTAATATTTAAGCTACATTCATTGTTTTTGTCACTTGGCAACGTTGCTATAGAATCACATCCAGAAGTGCAAGGGTTAGGGTCATGCAAGTTTTTGATCGTACTTTGTGTGCTGCCAAATTTATTTAATTATGCTACTGAATTGTTTTGCTTGCTAGCACCAGTGCTACCACTTTAAACAATAAGCGTACAGCCCTGACCTTGCACATTTTGTTTTCTCCTTGTTGCATCCACATAGCCTGGAGTGTATGTCAGTTTTGCTTTATATAGCCTGTTATGAAGTGTAATTTTAGCATTATAGTGTCAATTGTGGTGTACTTTGTTTGTGTGTGTGTGTGTGTGTGTGTGTATGTGGCCTTGTGCAAATTCTGCAACTTCTTTTCTGCTGCCTGTCTTGGCCAGGACTCCCTGTGAGAAGAGTTACTGTAACTCAATGGGACCTTCCTGGTGAAATAAAGGTTAAATAAAATAAAATAAATACAATTCCGAAACAGGAGTTCAAGTACCTCGGGGTCTTGTTTTCGAGTGAGGGAACAATGGAACGTGAGATTGGCCGGAGAATCGGAGCAGCAGGGGCGGTTTTGCATACGCTTTACCGCACTGTTGTGACGAAAAGAGAGCTGAGTCGTAAGGCAAAGCTTTCGATCTACCGGTCGATCTTTGTTCCTACCCTCACCTATGGTCATGAAGGCTGGGTAATGACCGAAAGAACGAGATCGCGGGTACAAGCGGCCGAAATGGGTTTTCTCAGGAGAGTGGCTGGCGTCTCCCTTAGAGATAGGGTGAGAAGCTCAGTCATTCGTGAGGAACTCGGGGCAGAGC
>OX442353.1:31884859-31934859 GCA_949357725.1 Hyperoplus immaculatus | reverse complement strand
TTCCTGTGTGTGTGTGTGTGTGTGTGTGTGCGTGCAATAGTGCGTTCCTGTGTGTGTGTGTGTGTGTGTGTGTGTGTGTGTGTACAGCAGCTCCCACGCTACAACACAAATCAAGATGTTATGGCAGCTCGCGATGACTAAACTTGCTGTTGTTGTGTTTGAGGTTTTTTAGTTGCAGAGAGAAAATAGTTTCAATCCTTCACTGTGTCCAGAGGGAGACGGGGAGACATGTTCATGGGAAAGACAGCCAACTGGGGATGTGTCTCTGTGGTGTAGTTAGTCTGTGTGTCTGTGTGTGTGTGTGTGTGTGTGTGTGTGCGTGTGTGTGTGTGTGTGTGTGTGTGTGTGTGTGTGTGTGTGTGTGTGTGTGTGTGTGTGTGTGTGTGTGAAAAAGAGGCAGTTTGAGCCTAGATTCACGGTAATGCAGATAGATTTGTTTTGGCATTCGCAATCATACTGAGCTTCTGTTTTCTTCTCTCTCTCTTTCTTTCTCTCTTTCTCTCTCTCTCGCTATCTCTCTCTCTCCTGCTCTCTCTCCTTCTCTCTCTCTCTCTCTTTCTCTCCTTCTCTCTCTCTCTCTCTCTCTCTCTCTCAAGAAATTGGTCAGAAGTTAAGTGTTTTTTGAATGGTCAATCTTCACAATCACGTCCTTTCACAGGAGGCACCGCTGCTGTAACATGGCTGCATGTCAACCAACACTTAACGACCTTACACGTTCTTAAAAATGCACTAGTTGCAAGAAGAATGACCACAGAATAAATAACGAAATACATCTTCACCTCATCACTTGATATTGTGGAAAGACTTGAGGCAGTGGTGCATGATGCCATCTTAAGTTACCATAAGCTTCTTGTCCTTGAAGGCCACCGTAGCTTCTTTAAATTCTCCTGAAGAGAGGGGTTAGCAAGGGAGTGTTGCAATCTAGAATCTGACCCCTAGATGTCGCTAAATACTCTGATATTACACACTGTACCTAGAATGAGTGAGGCATTGATAGATAAGCAGATATTTATTAGTATGAAAATATTATAGACTAAGGTTGCGTTCCAAATCGCATACTTTCTACAATAGAGTATGTAGAAAAAAGATTTAGGATGTCCCGATTCTTGTGGCCAGATTTAGGATGGTTAGAAGTACCCGGATGTCCTACTTCATGCAGCCAAGATTGTTAGTGTTGAAAAGTGCATCCTATTTGGGCGATTCTGACCCACAATCCAGTGCGCACGTGAAGTGACGTCACATCGACGAAGCCTCCATATGAAAACAAACGGGGATGCGACGGATATAAAAGCAAGAGGCAAGATCAAGGCGCAATGTTATGATGAAATAAGAGAGTAAAGTATTTCCCAATAGTATGCCTACTGCATCCTAACTAGACTCTTTTTATCGTCGGATGTAGTATGTAGAATAGAAAAAAGAAAGAGTATGCGATTCGGAACGCAGCCCATTACTTTGACATCCCTTATGTCCACCATTGTCATCTCTCCATCCTTTCCTCCTTTCCTCCCCTCTTCTCCATCACTTTCTATCCAAATACAACTCCTCTCTCTCTCTTCCTGTGAACCCTTTAACGCTCTGTACTGTCCCGTTTGCTGTTGGGACGTCCTCATTAATAAAGGACTATTAACAGCCAAAACAGACACAGACACACACACACGGACATACAGACACAGACACACACACACACACACACACACACGGACACACACACACAGACTCTGACAAACACACTCACACACACACATCCACAGCTGATGAGTCATTCCCTCCTCTTCTCCAGTGATGATGGAGCATCCATTAACCCCAGAACGCCCGCCGCCTGCAAACACAAATACACACTCCCATATCCTCACCATCTGACATAATTGCAGAAAATTGCAGGACCTAATTTGGACCAATTCACCCCATTACTTAAAACCTCTCTCTCTCTCTCTCTCTCTCTCTCTCTCTCTCTCTCTCTCTCTCTCTCTCTCTCTCTCTCTCTCTCTCTCTCTCACACACACACAACCAATCCACCTCTTTGGCAGCACTAATGTAGACAAGTTTAGGAACTGAGTCTTGCTGAGTGGACGAGTCTGCAAAGATTACGAGAACAGAACACTGCTTTGGCGATGGCTCATAGTCAACCATGTTTTATTACAAACCAAACTTTGATAAACACACTGTAAGCTAAAACAGCAGACAGACAGAATTATGGCGCTTTTCCACCGCACATGTAGCTCGACTCGACTCAACTCAACTTGGTTTAGTAGCAGCACGGGTCGTTTTCCACCGCAAATAGTACCTCCTGAACGTGGGCGGGGTTGTCGTAAGGGGCTGAAAGCCTACTCCGGAGCAAAGTAGCAAAGCAGAAATTACGAGCAGTTGTTGCACTATTAACTGAACCAACCGCCAAAAACACGGATGAAAAATTTTAAGAAATTGTATCTGTTTGCTAAAAGAAGTAGAAGAATATTGCTACGGGCCATTAAAAGGGATGGTTTTTGTCTCAATGTGTGACTCTGCCACACAGTCAGCTGTAGGGATGCGTCACGTACATCCCTATGCACGTAAACACGGGCATGATAAAGTTGACTGTTTAGTGCTTGTTTCAGGATACGTATTTTCAAATGCAAGCCGTGTCTCTGCCTGAATATTTTATTGAGGTAATCAGTTCAGTCCGAGACTTGTAATGTAATCGCTCGCTATCATGTCTGTCCCAGCTGGCTACTATTTAGCCTAGCTGCTAGCTGCCCTACATGTCTCCTCTCGTATGTTAAAAGTAACTTCTCCAACAACCAACACTGGGTGAGCTTAGCGAATACATGGAAAAAAAAATTGAATCTGTGATGCAAATCAAATGAAAGAGAGCCAGAGAAGGCTGGCTGCACGCGGCGTAAATACACTCAAAAGTCCCGGAGAGTTGGGGAGAATAAACAACAGAATGAAGCCGGTAGTCCCTGGCCAATCAGAAGTCAATCAGTCACCTTTTAGCATCGGCTCAGCTCGCTTGGAACCTAGAGCGAGGCGATACCAAAAAAGCAGCCGCTACCAGGTACCAGGTACCATGAAATTGCGGTGGAAACGCCAAAAATGCGAGTTGAGTCGAGTCGAGTTGAGCTGATACCATGCGGTGGAAAAGCGCCATTAGCAACTAGCTAGTCAACGGAGTGTAGCATTTAGCTGGAACAACATTTCCCTTGGGAATTGATGGAGACCAAAAAACAGAAAAGGAGAGTAAATATTGAAAATGAATTAAATTAAAGTTGCTAGGTAACTGCTGGATGTGTACTACAATACAATACATCACACAACAATCAGCACAGACTCAAAGACTGTCTGATACATATACGCTCACATACTCATGTTTCTCTTTAATAGTTGAGAACAGAAAGTGCCTGAAATACATCAAATTAATCACACCAAAATGGAGAATTGTTTTTCCTACACAGTCTTTTGTATCACTGTACTTTTTCCTTCCACAAATGTTTCCTACGCTCTGAGTTTTGCGGTGTAGGAATAAAAAAACGTTTTTCTTCGCAATAACTATATTGTCAGGTCAAGTCATTTGCATTTCAGCCATTCATTCGCTGTCTAAATATTTAATGTCTAATCTTGAATCCTGTCTTTACTGTCTCTTAAATGCTTTTTCTAATGTCTAATCTTGAATCCTGTCTTTACTGTCTCTTAAATGCTTTTTCTAATGTCTAATCTTGATGTATTTTATGCCCCAAAAGCACTTTGAATGGCTTTGAGTATGAGTTGTGCCTTGCTTATATACAATAGTTTAATCTACTGAATCACTAAAAAAAAGAGAATGGTTCTTCTTCCACCACTGTACATTACCTCCAGAGTACTTTGGATCACTTTTCTCTCTTTCTTTCTTTCTTTCTTTCTTTCTTTCTTTCTTTCTTTCTTTCTTTCTTTCTTTCTTTCTTTCTTTCCTACGCTTGCTGCTGCTTCCTTGCATTACCTCTGCGGTGTAGGAAAAAAGAACTATCGGCAAACCCTGCTGCCTCTCACCTGCAGCGAGCTGTGGCCGATCCTCACAACATTAGCACTCAACACATTTGGGTTTGTGGTCCATCACCCCACCACAGCACACACACACACACACACACACACACACACACACACACACACACACACACACACACACACACACACACACAGGACACGGGGGTCGGGCCACGTTTAGCCGAGTCAGGAAAGGCTTCATGCTGACTGACGGAGTGAATGGATCTACGTTTCCAACAGCTTTCCGTTTTTTTTAATGGGTAAAAATACATTCTCAGTTTGTTGTTTTCATTTATTTTTTAAATATTTGATCCTGGCTTTTGTTCATTGATGTCTGAGAAGTCCGAAAAGCTTATTGCGCAAGTTTGTGCTCTTGCTATGTACAGCTCTGATGAAAAATTAAGAGACCACTCCAAATTATCAGTGTCTCTTGTTTTACTCTTTAGAGGCATATGTTTGAGTAAAATGAACATTTTGATTTTATAATATAAACTGCTGACAACATTTCCACCAAATTCACAATAAGAATATTGTCATTTAGAGCATTTTCAATAAGTAATGTAGAGATGAAGATTGAAGAAAAATCCAGACTGGTCTCTTCATTTTTTCCGGGGCTGTAGATTTTTATTTATTTTTTTACGTATAGCTGTCAGATCCCACGTGCTGCTGTGTCTCATTTATTAAGGAGAAGCTCAGCTGTGTGTGGACCACTGACAGCTCAGGAGGGGAGAAATATGGAAGTAATTTAGGCCCTCAGGAGCTCAACTTGTGGGGACCGGCCCCGGGGAAATGTGTGTGTGTGTGGGAGTGAGTACGGGGGCCGGAGACGACTCAAGAACAATAGAAAATATAATAGAGAGTTCATTGTTCCTTTTTTTTAACACTATGAAATCGATTTTTAATGGTGCATTCTATTTTTATGTATTATTATTATTATTTTAATCTTTGCCTGCGATTGTGCACCTCACTAGAGTTTCCCTTCAAGTTTATATCACGCCAATGGGATGACATGGTGGGTGTGAAAATGTTGCTAATTTTCACAGAACCTAATATGACCTACAAAGTTATATCTTGCAGCACTAATGTATTCTACAAAGTCGCTCATCCATCACAGGCGACTGAGGCTTTTAACTTATGCTGGGCTCACACTAGAGGACTTTTAAAAGACTTTGAAAAGACTGCAGACTGAAACCCTCTCACATCTAAAGCCAATCAACTCACACCTGAAGACAACTGGTCATTAGTTTTCAGTCACAGAGTGAGATGTTGCAAAGACAGGGGGTCTCATATTGCAAGACTACAACTAGATTCCTTTTGAGATATATTTTATTTCCAATGCTGCTACCGGGGATTAAAGTGATTTCAGTCTCAAAAAAAGTATTGTTTTAGCAGTGTCAGCCTGGTTCTCCAGCCGAGGCTGCTAGGTAAAAGAGAGCAAAAAAAGTGCCTCACATGGCGGACACAGGTCGCGACTAATGCCGCTCCTCCTGCGTCGCGTTTGTGCTGGAGAAATTGTGACAGTGTTCACGTCATTTCGCTTGAGCCAACCCCTTAAGACTAATGGTGATATCAAACCTGTTTGATAATGTCAGAACGTCAAGACGGGGAGAAGACTGGCTGAAATCGGGTCAGAAGACCACCATACACCAAACGACTGAGATTACGTGCGCGTGCCACAGCTCTGGCAAGACTCCCGTGATTTCAGTCCGACATTGGAAGATTGTCTGAGACTGTCAAATTGCGTGAAAAGTTGTGTAGTGTAAGTCCAGCGTTAGGTGTTTTTCTCATGGGGTGAGAACTCATTGGATGCTCACCAATAGGAACTCCATGTGTCAATAAATGTGTCTGTTTTTTTTTTAAAGATAATTATTTGGCATTTTCAAGCTTTATTAGATAGTACAGAGTTGAAATGGGGAGACAGAGAGAGAGAGAGGGGGGATGACCTGCAGTAAAGGTCCACGGGTCGGATTCAAACCCGCAACCACTGCAATGAAGGCCGGAGCCAATATGGTATGCGCTCTATCCACTACGCCACCGGAGCGCCCGATGTGTCTCTTTTTTCTCTCAGACTGTCTGTGTCTCTAAACCTTCCCCCAGGCCAAAACAGAATCACCCCAAATTCTGTGTAAACTGATTTCCCCCACACACTGACATCACTCCCGACATGTTTACATTCACACTGCAGCGTCTCTGGTGCTCTGATCTCACAATAATGGCTCCAACATGCATCTGTTGCTCTAGTTAAAAAGAAAAGTTGTGTGAGACAGCAAAGTTGCATGCAATTGCTTAGATTTTAGTGGTGAGATTTGTTTAAAATTTCACTATCCAATCCAAGTGTGATCTCCACCAGATGGCACTAGTGTCCACAGATGTTCGTCTGAGTTCAGGTGCCATTTGTCGGGCGCTTTATAGCACAGCTTTCGTTCTGCAAATATATACAGCTCCGGAAAAAATGAAGAGACCTGTCTGTATTTTTCTTAAATCTTCATCTCTACATACCTTATTAAAAAATGCTCTTACTGACAAAACATGTATTGGAATTTGGTAGAAATGTTTTCAGTAGTTTATATTATAAAAACCAAAATGTTCATTCTACTCAAACATATGCCTCTAAAAAACACAGCTCAGAAGTGTCATCTTTTGTAGGTGGAGACGTAATGAGAGCCGATTGAATGTGTGAACTTTTAAATATCTGATAATCATAAATTACCTACAACATAAACACATTACCTCATCGTGATCCATACTGCCGTCTCTCGTTCATTCGCTTTCTGTGAGGACACGTAATCTTTCAGCTCCGTGAGAGAGAGTAGTTAGGTGACGCTGCTGCATCAACTCATTGCAATCAGGTGTGTGTGGCAGTGACTGGCATTGGTTGATGCTGTGTCACTAACAACTCTCACGGAACCGAAAAGAGTCCGGTGCCCTCACACTTTCAACACACGGACATGCACTATACTGCGTCCTAATCATTTGACACTCGCACGACCGGCACGCACTAGAAAACAGCGTAGTAAAAATACTACCGCTTTCGTCCAAAGGGGCCGCCAACGGACAAAGTTACTCGTAGCCACTTTAAAGGAGATTCATGATAATGCAAATCATGTACTTCCACTGTAAATAGATGAGATCCTTTAGTTAACACAGTTTATCCAAATCAGTCTGATGTCTTTCAATGGGATCTGTGGTAACTGTATAGAAGAAGAATCTGGACAGAAAGTCAAACCAATGAAACCATGTTAACATATTTGTAAAACCTCCCAACACCTTTAGTTTTTGAAAAGGTGACGATGAAAATAAAGTGGACAAGTTGTATTAAACGTGTCTTCAAGTAATCGATAAAAACTGTAATATTGGGCTGACTTCAAACATTTATATATTTGTGTTTGTGTTTGTGTTGTTAGCATTCGTGAGAATTCATGAAAATCCAACTCAGACCAGTTTTTTAATCACTGCGGCACAAACCAATGCTGACTCTCACCGAAACACATGAGGCATTGAGAGTTTAATTCTCAGGTACTCCGGTGGCGTAGTGGATAGAGCGCGTACCATATTGGCTCAGGCCTTCGTTGCAGTGGTTGTGGGTTCAAATCCGACCCGTGGACCTTTACTGCAGGTCATCCCCTCTCCCTCTCTCTCTCTGTCTCACCATTTCAACTCTGTACTGTCTAATAAAGCTTGAAAATGCCAAAAAAAAAAAAAACAGACAGACGTTGGTTGTGGGTCAAATTCCTGGACACCTTCTTCCTGTCTGCTGACTGTGTGCATGGCAACGTTATTATACTTGGCATCTCCCACCTCACAAAGCTTCCTGACTCCATCCAAAGTGCTCATACTCTGTCTCTCTCACACACACACACACACACTTGACCCCATCCAAAGTGCTCATACTCTCTTGTCTGCTCTCTTGACCCCTCACTGGCTGTGCTGTGTTGTGTTTTGCAGTTTCCAGGAAGAAGAAGCAAGGGGCTTTCTTGTGGTTGTTCTGCTTTTGTGTGTGTGTGTGTGTGTGTGTGTGTGTGTGTGTGTGTGTGTTAGCTCCTGTGTGCTAGGCGTAGCGACGACGACGTGACGCTTTCATCGCATTCCAGATTCGGGGAAAACTTTGGGCCAAGATGAGCTCAGACACGGGAAACTAAAAGACTAAACTTAGGGTTGTCACGTTCATTTTGAAAACACTTAACAGCGGACACTTACACACACACACACACACACACACACACCACACACACCCACTCTCATTCACACACTCTCTCTCACACACATACACACACTCTCTTTTACTCACACACTCTCTCTCTCACACACACACACACACACTTGTATGGAAAAGTACACACATAATTAAGCAGAAAATAGAGATATTTGAAGCTTACTTTACACAGACACACACACACATACACACACACACACACACTCTCTCTCACACACACTCACACAACCTGCAGTGGATGTGCTTGTATGCAAAAGCACACCCATACGTATTCGTAGCTTACTTTACTTGAGTATATCAATTTTTATGCTTCTTTATTCTGCCTCTACTCCACTAAATCTCATAGGATCTGGATTAATATTTCCACCACTGACTGAATACCGAGGCCGTAATCAGCGCTGTGGTCGGCTGGACAGCGTGGCGCCATGCTGTCTGAGCCTGGCAGACCTTCACTGTCCCTGCGTTCCAATCCCCATACTTCCCCACTATTTAGTTTGCCAGAAAAAGACTAAGGATGTCCACTCTCAATACATGCACATCAATTGTACTATGCTAAAGATGCCCCACTAAGGACTATTCCTTATCTATATCATATATCCTTATCTGATTTTTTTTTCTCTCCTGTCTGTGGCCCTTAACCTCTTCTGTACGTTTGTATGTAGTGTAGTAAAAAGAAAGAGCATGTGATTTGGAACGCAGGGCCAGTCAAACTCTGGCATCTGGCTTCGGTCTTCATGCTTTCATCCAAGCAGTGGTGCTATCAAAACAGGACCTGGTCTGAGGTATCGACCACGGCCCGTCGCTAAGGTTAGCATTAGGCTAGTTCGGCTGCTACAACAACCAGGACTTAAAGGGACACTGTGAAATCTTGAGTAATTTAATAGCTAAAATCAAAATCCTCACTCATAAATATGTCCTCATTGGTTTACAATCACCTCTGCCAATAATCTGAATGATCCTCCTGAGCGGAGAATTACAAATATTAATATTACATTTTGTTACATTGAGCGGGTAAGTCTTATGGAGGCATCCATGTTTTTGGAATGTCATCAGATGCATTGTTTAGAATTTAGAATTGTTCTTGTCCTTGAAGGCCACTGTAGCTTCTGTTATTATTCAAAAGGGGAGGGGTTACCCAGGGAGCGTTGCATTCTAGAACTTTCTTGATGATGTCATGTTACACAGTGCCCCTTTAACCATCTGGCATTATACATACAACCCCAGAATACAGCGTTAATCACAGGCTGAGGATATTGAATGTTATCTTTGAAGGATGACTGTCACAGGTCAGAAGGTTTTTACGACTTTATTAGAGAGTTAGACAGATTGGGACCGACATGCAACGAAGATCTGAAGTGTTGATCTTGTTTGTGGGCAGAGATTTAAACCCCAAGATGCCACAAGGCTATGTCATGTCATGTCAGCTATGCCATGACAGTATTTATTAAGACTTTATTATATATACTTAAATCCAACTCTGATATCTCCTTCTCAGTTTGGAGAATAAAAAACAAAAGGCTGGGTGATGGGCGCTCCGGTTGGTGGCGTATGGATAGAGCGTGTACCGTATTGGCTCCGGCCTTCGTTGCAGTGGTCGCGGGCTCAAATCCGACCCGTGGACCTTTACTGCAGGCCTCTCTCTCTCTCTCTCTCGCTCTCTCTCGCTCTCTGTCTCCCCATTTCAACTCTGTACAAGTCTAATAAAGCTTGAAAATGCCAAAAAAAAAATCTTAAAAAAAAAGAATGAGTGTGGATAACCTTAATCTGAGCTGCAAACACAGTTAAACCCTTCAGATTAAAGTTGATAAGCAGTTAAGCACATTTAAAACAACGCTTTTGAAAAAAATCAACAAAAAAAAATGTATGGAGATTTGGAATCAAATTTAACAAAATATTATACAACATATGTCCTGAGTAGCAGGTAGAGACCTTTTGTAGACAAGTCCAATATCGCCTCTTAGTGGAGAAAGACGGTCTAACAATCTCACACACCAGACCTGTTACCCATGATGGCCACCACGAGTCACTATACTCAAAGAAATACATCTTCACCACTCCATCCCTGCATTCCAAATCACCAACTTTTTCTTTTTACTACACTACATACTAAAGTACAGAAGAGTTTTAGTCTTTTTACTGCACTACATACTAAAGTACAGAAGAGTTTTAGTCTTTTCACTACACTACATACTAAAGTACAGAAGAGTTTTAGTCTTTTTACTACACTACATACTAAAGTACAGAAGAGTTTTAGTCTTTTTACTACACTACATGCTAAAGTACAGAAGAGTTTTAGTCTTTTTACTACACTACATACTAAAGTACAGAAGAGTTTTAGTCTTTTCACTACACTACATACTAAAGTACAGAAGAGTTTTAGTCTTTTTACTACACTACATACTAAAGTACAGAAGAGTTTTAGTCTTTTTACTACACTACATGCTAAAGTACAGCAGAGTTTTAGTCTTTTTACTACACTACATGCTAAAGTACAGAAGAGTTTTAGTCTTTTTACTACACTACATACTAAAGTACAGAAGAGTTTTAGTCTTTTTACTACACTACATACTAAAGTACAGAAGAGTTTTAGTCTTTTTACTACACTACATACTAAAGTACAGAAGAGTTTTAGTCTTTTTACTACACTACATGCTAAAGTACAGAAGAGTTTTAGTCTTTTTACTACACTACATGCTAAAGTACAGAAGAGTTTTAGTCTTTTTACTACACTACATACTAAAGTACAGAAGAGTTTAAGGGCCACAGGAGAGAGAAACAAATCAGATAAGGAAGATTTGTTTTCACTATTTCGAAAAATGTCAAGAATAAAGACGAATACTCCAAAATGCTATTGGAGTCAGTGGGGGCATTTATGTATTTTCAGCAAACTACAATTGACGTGCATGTGAATTGGGACATCCTAAATCTTTTTCTGGCACACTAAATACTAGGGAAGTATGGGGATTGGAACGCAGGGCATGTCTATTAACAGTATTGATGAAGGCCTTCCATCGAGACGTTACTTTATTTCCTTTAGTTTATCAATTAATACACATATGAATAATAAGTTAGTATGGATTCATCAGCCACTGAAATAATCCCAAACAAATGCAGCATTTCCACTGTAACAGAAAAACCTACTTTTCATGAGTGTGTGTCCCGCTCACTGTCCTTGGATCAGTTGAGCCTCCCAAACTGTTTATTCTACTGTGAGAACATGAAACATCTATTTCTCTGATAGCTCTCAGCCTAACCTTGAACCCTGGACACGTCCCAGTTAATCCCATATTGAGTGAGTAACTCCGGGTCCAAAATAGAGAGCATACAGAATTATATAACTCGATGGCCCCTTGTGATGGAAATTAAAAAGGACAAACCAACATGAAAAAATGATATCTTGTATAAAGCCTGTCCCAAGACAAGAGTTTTTCGTCTTGTAATCGGTCTTCCTTTTCAGACAGTACCTTCCAAATGCATTTTCAATGTAAGTGATGGGAGACAAATTCACACCTCGGTGCTATGAGGAACTTTTAAATATTTCTGAAACAGTCTCATTTTTCCTCTGATGATCATGAATGACATGTAACAGCAAACAAGACCATCAGTGCAAAGAATGCTGTATTTACATAGTTTTTTTTAATGGCTTTATCATGGGTATGTTCACCCAGGAACAACGGCTGGCGTAGTAAAAACACTACCAAGTTTGTCCAAAGGGGGTGCAAGAATGAACACAAACTGAAGGTTCCTCGGAGCACCTTTAAAAGCCTAAAGGGGCTTCAGTATTTCCTCTTTTCTTTTGTGTTTCTCTGTTTCACACACACACACATACACACACACACACACACACACACACACACACACACACACACACACACACACACACACACGAGTTGAATCAAGTACATTTTATTTACTTAAATCAATATCAATCATCAACAGGGACCGAACTACTTTTTGACAATACTCTTCTGTTGGCAGAAGCTTTGTGTGTCTCCAAAGCTGATACTTCTCCCTCTGTGCCATAGAGCGCCATTGTTGTCCAAAAACCGTAATTACTGGGTGAAAGCTGTCTGACATCTTCCTTCATCACCCCACACACACACACACACACACACACACACACACACACACGCACACACACACACACACGCACTGTCCTTTATTTTAACTCAGTAGTCTCACATTCACTCTCCTGCTTCCCCTCAAATACTCATATTAAGTAAAGTGTGGATTCATCCGCCACCGAAAATAGTCCCCGGCATATGCAGCGTTTCGTCTTGTCTACATATCCTTTGCTAAACACTAAAATGTTGTGACATAACTTCATCAAACTATATCTTTGTGCACAGAATTTTGAAGACGTGGCCTGTGTTCGAAAAGCCGTACTAACGTCCTACTTTTGACGTCAATTTGAGGATGTTGTGGTTGTGTATGCGAGTTTGTGTAGGGGAGAAAAGCCCGGATAAGTACTAATTTCTGGGAAGATTTTGTGTATGGATCGATAGGTTACTGTTCCTACTCAACCGCCCCACAATGCATTGCGTCTTTTTGACATGGACGTTTAAAAAAAAAAAAAAAACTTTATCGTTTCTGTGTACTTCAGTATAAACGTTCCGACCAACCTCGCATACACAATGGATGGTTAAGTAGAAAGTATGTAGTATATACATGTTGAGTATGTAGGAGGGAGGACGTTAGCATTAGGCGTAGGAAAAGTATCCTTGATCCATACAGAAAATCTTCCCGGAAGTGAGTATTCCTCCAGGCATTTCTCGCCTACACAAACTCGCATACACAACCGTCACATACTCAAATTGACGTCAAAATGAGTATGAGTAGGACGTTAGTAGGGCTTTTCGAACACAGCCTGATTAGGGTTACAGACATGATAGGAAAGTCAGACGGTAGTGAAGACAGACATTGTTGGTTTTTCCATGTGATTTATATATATTATTATATTATTTCAAATCACAGAATAAAGCCAGCCTTATTCTCTTAACATACTTCTCCCAGAGGGACAGTAAAGGAAAGCAAAGCAAATACAGATGGGCAACCAATTAAAAAGTCGACTTTTAAACTTAGAACAACGCTACAAACCCAAATGCTTACATTGCATCCTCTTTACACTATGAGCTTGCTGCTTGCTTCATCGCTCGGCGAGGTTACAACACACACACACACACACACACACACACACACACACACACACACACACACACACTCTAAGGATATGTTGTGAGGAGATCATTACAAAGCATCTAAAGACTCGCTCTCTCTGGCCTGAGGCATCTTTCTATCATCAGTTGGAATTCCTCGGAGCAGTGGAGGGGACGGAGGAGAAAAGTGTGTGTGTGTGTGTGTGTGTATGTAAGTGTGTGTGGAAGGAAACTGGAGATGCCCTGGAAGTGTGAGAGGCGTATATACACACACACAGCGAACCGGGTCTTTGTGGAAGTCTTGAATGTTCCGGCATCAACACTTTTTAAAAGACTCTTTGATGTGTAACGCGCACACACACACACACACACACACACACACACACACACACACACACACACACATCCTGCAGTCACCTTATGACCATAGTCAATGCTTCGACATCAGGTTTCCTAATATCCCCAGACATTATGATTTTGTTGTGTTTCATCAGAATGGAACATAATTAGGTTTTGTTGTTTTTGTAATTTCCTTTCAAGGGACTTTGTACTTTCCCCTTAAATCTCAGAGGATGAATGTTGCTCTGTTTACTCTGTCACATCTCTGTCAGCTGTGGTCCCTGGGTATTCTGAACAATCCTAAATATGTTGGTGCATTTTGTGCACGATCAACATTTAGACTTTGGCAAGAAAATACAGAAAAGAGGACAAAAAAAACAATAAATTACAACCTAACACTTACCCTGCGTTCCAAATCACATACTCTTTCTTTTTACTACACTACATACTAAAGTACAGAAGAGTTTTAGAGCCACAGACAGGAGAGAAAAAAATCAGATAAGAAAGACTCTTTTTCATTATGTCGAGAAATGTCAAGAATAAAGACAAATACTCCAAAATGCTATTGGAGTTAGTGGGGCATCAAGGTATTGTTGGCATACTGCAATTGCCGTACATGTATTGAGACATCCTAGATATTTTACGGGCATACTAAATAGTAGGGAAGTATGGGTATTGGAACGCAGGGTTAACGAGATAGGTGTATTATATATAGGTGTCTTCAAAGGTCTGGTAACATTATCAATCTGGTCGAGAGTGACAACCAGTAGCTCGCCTGATAGGTTGAAAAATGTAAGTTTAAAATCCAACGACGGTAACAACAGCCCAACATCCAAAAAGTTGAATTTGCGCTTTGATGTGCATACAAGTGGCAAGTGTATGGTCCATTATTTGTCTTTAGTGTGTCTGCATAGTGCACCAAAACAGTAGAAGTTTTCTTGAATTATATTTTGTGCTGTCTGCATGTTTGTACAACATTTGTACATGAACATAGCAAACAAAATTCCACAACTATAAGGTCAGTTGTCTGTTGTATTCATTAAAAAGTTGTCTATTTCTTTAATGCGTATTTTTCATACCCCCAACATGTAATTTTAAATAAAAAAAAAAAAGCTTAATTCAGTTGATGTGTGCAATGTAAATAAATACAAGTGATTTGATGCAAGTAGCTCTTGGCCACTATAATTTTTTCAAAGTAGCTTTCAGTTGAAAAAAGGTTAGAGACCCCTGCTCTAAGCCCTCCTTATATACAGCTCCGGAAGAAATTAAGATAGCACTCCGAAAGTTCAGTGTCTTTTGTTTTACTCTTTGGAGGCATATGTTTGAGTAGAATGAACATTTTGATTTTAAAATATAAACTACTGACAACATTTCTACCAAATTCACAATAAAAATATCTTCATCTCTACATAATATATTATGTAGAGATAAAGAGTTAAGAACAATCCAGACTGGTCTCTTAATGTTTTAACAGGGCTGTGTGTAATGAGACTGATTGGGGGAATGAGAGTCAGCTGTGAAGAGAGGTGAGGTGTCAGGTGAACAGGTGAGAGCGTTTACAGAAATCATCTAAGGGCTGAGACGATCATAAAATCATGTAGTGGACTTTGGGTGGTCAGAGTGGCAAACATAACATTTTAGAATAAAAGACAGAAATGTGTCTTTTCGCATGTCACCATGGAGGTCATCATCACTTTCTCTCCCCCATTATCAGGCAAAGCACATATGTATATGTATATGCATATGCATGTATATGTATATGCATATATTTAAAAATAAAATAAATAAATATATGAAAAAGTTAATAAAAAAAAAAATAATTAAAATAAAACTGAAAAAGTAAAATAAAAAAAAAAAAAATGTTATAAGAGCCGGTTCAGAGCTGGAAACAGGATCCTTCCTCTGAACTGAGCCGCTTCATTAAGAGCTTCACTGATGCATGAGGTCGCAGACAGACACACCGGACCCCGGACCCCCACCCCCCCCCCCGTCTAAACCTCACTCACATTCTGTCTGAATACAGCTTGATTAGGAATCGCTTCCTTTCAACACGTCTGAATGCGCTGTGTGTGTCTGCCGAAGCCAGGGGGAAGCTGACGTGCCCATGAGCAAGACACTGCACATATCGTTAGCCTCATAGCATAATTGCCTAAATAATATTTACCCTCCCCTTCTTTTACTCTACATCTACTCTATTCTACATCTGCTTTACCCTACTCCATAACCCTTAAAATATGACTTAGGCAATTATGCTATTAGGCTAACGAAAAGTAGATGTAGAGTAGAGTAGATGTAGAATAGAGCAGATGTAGAATAGAGTATAATAGAATAGAGCAGATGTAGAATAAAAGTAGAGTAGAGTAAATATGATTTAGGCAATTATGCTATGAGGCTAACGATATGATAGTCTAATTTGTGAGTTAAGAGTTGGTGGTAAGATTTGAGTGTTTTGTGATTAAGATTTCTGAATAAAACCGAAAGCAACGTGATAGAATATGGAATTTATTTTATTATGCCATATGTGTTGTTTTTAAATAAGCAGTTTGTAATACAAGTACAAAAATATAAGCACCGCCACCCATTCATAACAATGTTGGAGTCAAAACCAGCTTTGTCAAGAGGTAAAGCAGTGGTTATCACACAATACAGTAGTTTGACTATTTTTGTTCTTCAGAAATGGCCCAAAGTTATAGTAAACATCCCTTCACTCTTTTATTGATACGTTTTTCACACCTGTAGTTAATGCTGCATTTTATATCTTTACATGTGTATATTTTATGTTCTCCGATGTTAACCAAGCTCACACAATGAATTAATGTTTAAAGAGTGAAATAGCATCCTTTAAATGTCACTAGTTCACCCCAAAAAACACTGGCCACTTCACCAACCTTTAAACATATATTTTTTTAAGACCATTGCCTTAATTGTGGTTGATTATAGATCACAAATAAATATAAAAGAAAAGAAAAAGCACTAAAGAACACACAGGAAGCACATACATGGCGCCGCGGGGCAGGTAGCACCTCTGTTGATGGATGGAGGTTAGAGGTCACTGGGCAAGAGGTGTGTGTTGCTATATACAAATCTGTAGACTGCGTCCTCTACGCGGTCTATGAAGGCTATAGCCTATGAAGGCCGATTCGAAGGCCGAACGAGCGTTGTTAAACGAGACGGTCTCCACAGGTCTCCGTTTACGAGCATTTCCGGTTTACGTAACAAACCGTTACCGTGACGACTCGCCGCTCCTGTGCTGCCTAGCAACCCTGATTGCTGCCAACGGAGACAGCCTTGTCAACAGAGGAAAAAAGAAAAAGAAGTTGCCTACCAGACGAAAAGAAAAAAAAGTACAAGAAAAAAAGAAAGGAAGATAAAAGTTAAGAAGATGGAGCAACACGTTGCTGTTTTGGTATTTTTTATTTTATTTTATGCAATCTCTGAAAAAAACGCAATGAATCTTGGGATATGTTGGGCCGTGAAGGATCCATCTGTTGCAGCCTTCAAAACCGTGAAACAAAGGCTGCATTTCTCGGCCGCATATGAAGGAGCCTTGCAAATTGTTGCAAATGGAACAAGCCATTGCGCGCCGCTATGACGCAATCGGTCTTCAAATGCAGCCTTCGTAGGCTGCAACCCCTGAATCGAGATCCAGCTAGCGACACACACACACACACACACAAGCTGGATAACAGCAACCAAAATCCATCCAGCTGTGTGTGAATGAATGGAACCTGGATCCCCTCACTTTTTTTTGCATTGGCCTTTAACAAAAGTTAAGACTTTGACACTTATCTATCTATCTATCTATCTATCTATCTATCTATCTATCTATCTATCTATCTATCTATCTATCTATCTATCTATCTGTCTGTCTGTCAGTTGAAATATATAATCACCCCCCTGAGCTATTTATATGATAACAAAGTATCTTCAACCTTTTCGTTTTTCTTCACATTTTATGTCTGTGCTTTTCGTATGTTTTTCTGTTGCATGTCTGTTCCCATGACTGTGCAAAAAATAAAGAATAAAGAAAGTAGAAAAAAAGGCATATCTCGATCTCTGCTGCTTCAATGTCTTTCAAGAGTGTCTCTCAAAAGTCCTTAAATGTCATAGAAAGGCAACACTAAAACTTGTGAGTGTCCCTTTAACGTTGCTATATAGAGATGCATTTAGAACAGAAAATAAACACATCCGTCCCATCCTCTGCAGCATTCATGAGTCATGTTTTTTAGGGGGGATTTTTCAGTCTTCGCCGGTTCCCCTTCAAGCCTGCAGAAGCTGTCCCACCAGGGCGGGGCTTCTCTCCCCAATCAGAGCTGACGTGATCTCAGCAACCCTCAAAACTGACCTCTCCCAACGGTCGCTGTCCTGAGAGAGGGAGAGAGAGAGATAGGGAGGGAGGGAGGGAGAGAGAGATAGGGAGGGAGGGAGGGAGGGAGAGAGAGAGAGATAGGGAGGGAGAGAGAGATGGGGAGGGAGGGAGAGAGAGAGATAGGGAGGGAGAGAGAGATGGGGAGGGAGGGAGGGAGGGAGAGAGATAGGGAGGGAGGGAGAGAGAGGGAGAGAGAGATGGGGAGGGAGGGAGGGAGAGAGAGAGAGATAGGGAGGGAGAGAGAGATAGGGAGGGAGGGAGAGAGAGAGATAGGGAGGGAGGGAGAGAGAGAGAGAGATAGGGAGGGAGGGAGAGAGAGAGAGAGATAGGGAGGGAGAGAGAGATGGGGAGGGAGGGAGGGAGAGAGAGATAGGGAGGGAGAGAGAGATGGGGAGGGAGGGAGGGAGAGAGAGAGAGATAGGGAGGGAGAGAGAGATAGGGAGGGAGGGAGAGAGAGAGAGAGATAGGGAGGGAGGGAGAGAGAGAGAGAGATAGGGAGGGAGGGAGAGAGAGAGAGAGATAGGGAGGGAGGGAGAGAGAGAGAGAGATAGGGAGGGAGAGAGAGATGGGGAGGGAGGGAGGGAGAGAGAGATAGGGAGGGAGAGAGAGATGGGGAGGGAGGGAGGGAGAGAGAGAGAGATAGGGAGGGAGAGAGAGATAGGGAGGGAGGGAGAGAGAGAGAGAGATAGGGAGGGAGGGAGAGAGAGAGAGAGATAGGGAGGGAGGGAGAGAGATAGGGAGGGAGGGAGAGAGAGAGGGAGATAGGGAGGGAGGGAGAGAGAGAGAGAGAAAGGGAGAGAGAGTGAGAGAGAGAGGGAGAGATAGGGAGAGAGAGAGAGAGAGAGAGAACACAGGGAGGTCATTTGTTGTAAGAACATAAAATTACAGACAGACACGCGATACCGAACACGCCACCTCACTCCTCCTTACGTGCGGCTAAGTAGTGAGATCCTGCAGTAACAAGCGGAGACATCCCACCAAACAGATTCACATTTGTTCATGTTTATCCTTGATTCCCCCCATAGCCACGACGCGCGAGTTGAGTCATCCAAATACTTGTGTGCACTAGTGTTTCAGTTAGAGGGGGACCGCAGGCAGCATCCAGTTAGCATTAGCAGACGGTTGAAAAACTATCAGGACAAAAAAGCTAAACCATCCCCATCCCCCTTGGTTACATGTTGTTCCACTTGTATTAATTGCAAAACAGATCTGCTAGGAAAAAGTTACAACCTTGATGATTCAACTGGTAAAAAAAAATAAATAAAAAAAATAAGGACTTTGGGGAAATTTCCATATTTAGCAGCAGCTGACAATTTTACTTGAACACACACACACACACACACACACACACACACACACACACACACACACACACACACACACACACACACACACACTGTCCTTTGAAAAACAGAAACATTCACAAAAATATCTGCACTGTGTCTGAACTACCCACAAGGATGCTTCTCATGAGAGGAAAATCCAGCACTACTGCTTTCCTGTTAGAGTCAGCTGTTAGGTGTAATAAACACACTGCACAACAGAGTGGCAATTTGAATACACAAGATTTAATTTGATTGTAAGAATAACAGTGAGCGAGTAGAGTGAGTGAGTGAGTAGAGTGAGTGAGTGAGTGAGTAAATCTGGTGGAGGATTCTTCATGTAGGCTATCCCATGTTATTCTATGGCTCGTTCAATCAACAGACGGAAGCAATTTTCCAAACGGGACGGAGAGGGAATAAAAAAAAATCCCACAAAATTAAGGCACTTAAAAAAGTTTCTTTCTTTTACAAACGTGTGTTAGTCAAAGCCTTGCTCTGAAGCTTGTGAACCCAGGAAAGGCCCACACACACACACACACACACACACACACACACACACACACACACACACACACACAGGGCCTACTTGGAAACTTATGGTGCATGATATTGGACAGATCTACACCATACCACACGCAACACTAAAGGGAGAGACCATACATACATTCTCTGTTCTTTTTAAAAAGGCGATTTCTACTGTTGTGGTTGTTTGGCTGTCGTGATTCCCTCTCTCCTCTATCTCTTTCTTCTCCTCTTACCGCCTGCGAAATGCACTTTTAATGGTTCTCACTCCCCTGACTCTATTCCTAAGGCTATACAGCGACTCCCTACTTTGATTTTTTTTTTTTTTTTCTTGATGAGGCTGAAGAATGGCCTGTTTTTTGTCTTTCAAAGAGGCTGCAAGTTCAAGGAGCTTTTTCCCTTTTGTTTTAACCATGTTCCTCACTTTAGATTTATGCTTCATTCAATACCTGGACTTTCTCATAACTGCAACTATGGACTTTAATAAGGCTTTTGAAGTAGCAGCAGGCATTAGGGAGAACGAGAAAAAAAAAAAAAAAAAACGATTTTCATTTCTTGAGACTTTAAAAGATAAACCCTGAGTTCCAAATCACACACTCTTTATTTTTACTACACTACATACTAAAAGTACAGAAGAGTTTTAGGGCCACAGGAGAGAAAACAAAAATCAGATAAGGAAGATTTGTTTTTTCATTATGTCGAGAAATGTCAAGAATAAAGGCGAATACTCCAAAATGCTATTGGAGTTAGTGGGGCATTTATGTATTTTCAGTATACTACAATTGACGTTCATGTATTGGGACATCCTAAATCTTTTTCTGGCGTACTAAATAGTAGGGAAGTATGGGGATTGGAATGCAGGGACAATTTCTTAAAAATGTTCATACCATTGAAAGCTGAAATAAAAAATTGGGATGTTTACCAGTGAGAAGAGAATAACATATGAAAGGCCTGGGATGGATTTTGGTTGCTGTTATGCAAGTAGCTTCACATACTTTAGCTCTTTACTCAAATACCCAAAACATTATACTTACACGTTTGTTTAAAGGATCAACCTGTTTTGAATGCCTTGGATCATATTATTAGTTTTGGTAATACAGATTGTCTACGATGCCCTTTTGGAATTTGTTGAAAACAGTCTCCAGCTGACATTTTAATGTTCCCATGTGACCCTGTAGAAGGGTCTTCCATACACAGTTGAGGGTTTTTGTTAAAGGCAAGGCAAGTTTATTTCTATAGCACAACTCAGACACAACGCCATTCAAAGTGCTTTACAGGGGCATGAAATACATCAAGATTAAAATGCATTAAGTATAGAATAATAGACATTAGAAAAGCGAATGAAAAATATGACTTTGACCTATTTCAATGGGACTCTAACGTCTAACCCACTGTGTAAACCAAACAGGGCTTTAACCTTATTTGTAGACAGGGTTTTAAAGCTTCATCTCCCAGGTAAACATGAAGATCAGACTGTTTTGTTGTTTTGCTGGTCACTCCTGCTAATGTAGTTCATATTTTCAGTACGTTTGCTGTTCAGTAAGTTTGTTGAAAACACTTTTAGGATCAGGACGAAGTGAGACATTTGGACAATGTACCACTGTCTTGTGTGACGTTGGCCTCGGCCCTTGGCTGATGGAGTGTAAACTTCCCAAGGTACAATTAGCTGGTCCCAAGTTGTGGAATTCTCTTCCTTTATACATCAGATCTGCCACTTCTTTGGAAAATTTTAAATGTCTGCTGAAGACACATTTTTTTGCACTGGCCTTCGGAACCAGCTGAGCTGAGTATTTTCTTATGTGTTTTTATTTTGGTCTCTTATTTGTAATAAATGGATTATTTTATTATAGTTTAACCTGTACAGCACTTTGGGGCAGTACCCGCTGTTTGTAAATGTGCTTTATAAATACATTTGACCTTGACCTTGACCTTGACAATTAATAGCAAGAAAAAAAGCTGTTAAAATATGACAATACCAAACAGTTTACAGGTCTGGATCGCGCACTTTACATTTCTCTCCTGCTTCTTGCCTGCTGCAAGACGAAGATAAGTACTATAGAATAAATAACTAAATACATCTTCACCTCATCACTTGATATTGTGGAAAGATTTGAGGCAGTGGTGGATGATGCCATCTTTAGTACCTAGTTTATTGTCCTTGAAGGCCACCGTAGCTTCTGTACATTTGCAGAATGGGAGGGGGTTAGCAAGGGAGAGTTGACATTTTGAACTTGCACCAGATGATGCCAGAATACTCCCTCATACACACTGTACCCTTTGGAGGGCTTAAGAGTCTTTTCCGAAAGTGTAAAAAGTTTTAACACATATTAAAAATATCATCTTTCTAAGATGATAAAACATGATGATTTATGACCTGCAACAGCTTATATATCTTCAGTTGCCAGGATTTTGAACAATGTATCAGTTAAAAATGTCCAGCTAAGTGTATGATCAACAAGAGAGAAATAAGCCCTGCGTTCCAAATCACATACTTTTCCTTTTTACTACACTACATACTAAAGTACAGAAGAGTTTTAGTCTTTTTACTACACTACATACTAAAGTACAGAAGAGTTTTAGGGCCACGGGAGAAAAAAAAATCAGATAAGGAAGATTTGTTTTTCATTATGTCGAGAAATGTCAAGAATAAAGACGAATACTCCAAATTGTTGTTGGAGTTAGTGGGGCATTTATGTATTTTTAGCATATTACAATTGACGTGCATGTATTGGGACATCCTAAATCTTTTTCTGGCATACTAAATAGTAGGGAAGTATGGGGATTGGAACACAGGGACAGTTTCTTCAAAAGTTCATACCATTGAAAGCTGAAATAAAAAATTGGGATGTTTTTTTTCACTCTGTACTTTCTACCCCTCCATCTGATAGCCCTCACCCACACTGTCTGTCTGCCTGCCTGCCTGCCTGTCTGTCTGTCTGTCTGTCTGTCTGTCTGTCTGTGCTCACTCCTATCTACCCAGGCTCATAGTCCATTCATTCCTCTCCTAGCAGCACAGACTGGGACACAGGGACTGGGACGGGGGGGGAGGAAGTGACGAGGTGTGAGAGCGGTGAGCGTGGAATCGGGGCCTGAGCGTGGTTAATGGGAGTGAGAGACCAGGGACCCAGAAACTCCCGGAGCAATCCGTCCTAATCAGAACCAGCGGAGTGGAGGGGGAGTCGGATGACATGGATTTTTCCACACCGACCGACCGAACGACTCTAAAGCTGGAGTAAAGATCAGTGATTCCAGCCTCTGTGTGTGTGTGTGTGTGTGTGTGCGTGTGCGTGTGCGTGTGTGTGTGTGTGTGTGCGTGTGCGTGTGCGTGTGCGTGTGTGTGTGTGTGTGTGCGCGTGTGTGCAAGCCTCTCTCTCATTGATTAAAGCAACACGGGGGACTGATTGAAGAAAATGATGGAATCCAAATATGATGATGATGATGATGATGCTTTAAATGGGTTGCAGAGGCATTCTTTGTGTTTGTCAGCATCTAGAATATTTTTCTTAACATTCGTTTAGATTTCCAATTGACTAATAAAACCCTTTGAAGAATCAACAGGAATTTGAGTAAGAAGGGAAAACAGAGAGAGGTTTTTTCCTGCTTTTCTTTACGATGCACTAAAGTCATTGGCTTAATCACTACTAGTACTACAAGGGCGATGGGGAGATGGGCCAGTACATCTGTAAGCAGTCAACAAAATACTTGCCGATAGCGCAACGTTGTCTACATATTCCCACAGAATATGCATAGGATCATCAGTGTGTGTGTGTGTGTGTGTGTGGGGGGGGGGGGGGGGTTACAGCGAGCGTGAAATCAAAGTGTTCTAGTCAAATTCTGATTGCATCTTATCATTTGTTTACACCGTGAGCAATCAGATGAAAGCATTCCTCGGATTGTTATCTAAAAGCAATTGCATCTTCACACGGAAAGTATTTGCTGCAAACAGCCACAGGGGATGATGATAGATGTGACGATCATCGGCCGATTACCGTCCAACCAAGTGCATTGATGAGAAAGACCCTGAGAAAGTCACGAGATCCACCGGGGTATCTTGGTGCACATTGAAACCAGCTACGTTCATTAAACCACAGCTAATGACTGTATTAGAAAGGGGGTCTGTTTTCCTTATACGCAGAACAAAACACTCAAGCTGGCACACGAAAAAAAAAAAAAAAAGCAAAAAAAAAAAGAAAAAAGAAGCAAATCAAGCTCACCAAGGAGGATCAAAGTTTTTAAGCCTGTCTAAGCCCCGAAATATTTGAAGGCCCCGGAATTATTTCCACTCCAGATATGCGGCCTTTTGAAATATGAATCATAAACGCTCCATAAAACAGTGTTATTAAATCAAGTAGTTGCTTGCTCAGTGGAACATAAATAACGACTCGAACTCTTCGTCGACTCGCGGCACAGCTTTAAGTCGTCACAACTGCCACTCAGCCTTCAAATGTGGTCGAGGGAAAAAGGCACGACAAAGGGCTAGAATTACTCAACAGCAACAAACTCCGAAGGCTTTTTCGAAAGACATTTGCATATCGTAACTGCATTCAGAAGTGAAATCTATATGAGCTAAGAGCGGCGGGAGCGTGTAGACTGATTGATGGACGCTCGGGGGAAAAGAGCCGCGAGTTCACAGACAAACAGCTGGTGCCTCTCCTGACCCCGCGCTTTGCTTGTGTCTCTGTCTTTCTGATCCCAGTAAAGTTAAACAGTTTAAAATGTTGCTGAAGACTCACTTTTTTGCACCTTTAATATAAGTTGAGACTTTGACACTCTTTTCTCATGTATCTTATATGTTGTTTTGTATTGTCTCTTGTACAGCACTTTGGTCAACTGATGCTGTTTTAAAATGTGCTATAGAAATAATTTTGACTTTGACTTCGACTTTCTTTCCACTTGAGGACCATCCAAGAAGAATAAAAGCAGCATTTCTAATAAGAATTGTTAGGGGCACGCAAACATCCATGAAAGAGAGACAGAAATACATGTGTTGGTACGCACACAAGGCCACATGCACGCACGCACTACGCAAAGACACAAACACATGCAGAGATTCTTCACAAGCATATGGGTTCAAACATCGTACATCTGCGCCCCCTCAAACAATATGGGATCCTTCAAGGGGATTTTCATGTCTCCAGACCTCAGTCATCATCACAGCCGATGTCCTGCAGCATTGACTATGATGGTTTTTCACTGTCGCTGTGCCAGTGTTTCTTCCATCAGAATATGGAGATGAAGAAACTAGTTAGTGAGAAGGGCTAGGGCTTGATCAGATTGCCGATCATACTGTTTGTCAGCGATTGAAGGGACGGATAACGATTGTCTTTCGATAAGATGTTCTATTAAGGAACCTTTAACTAATATACCAAATAAAAAAATAATCTCTTCTGGGGGGACAGAGAGAGAGAGAGAGAGAGAGGGGGGATGACCTGCAGTAAAGGTCCACGGGTCAGATTTGAACCCGCGATCACTGCAACGAAGGCCGGAGCCGATATGGTACGCGCTCTATCCACTTTGCCAACGGAGCGCTCCAACACACAAACTTTTTTTTAAAGAGATCTGTTTGAATAATGGGATAGATTTGGATGTTCACATACTGTTATGAACGTGTATTCATGTAACTAAGTGTACGCTATTGCTTGCATAAAGCTTGAAGGTTCTGCTATTTAAGAGCTCCCCTAGACAGACAGCGCTGCGTGTAGTGACCCAACATCTCCCAAACCCCCTCGAGCAATTGGATCGTTTATCGGCGATCCCTATTAAACATGATTGGACGATTCTGAAAGATGAACCGATTGCCCTACACAATTCGTAAGCACTCGAGGCTGAATATTTCTCACTGTAGAAGCGCAGAGACAACTTGAGTGGTACACACACACACACACACACACACACACACACACACACACACACACACACACACGTATTGGTTTTCTAGCAGTCTACATAATGTATCACATTTGGACAGATATAAAATATGACCTGAAGCAAAGGTGTAACTAAGTCGTTTCAGATGAAAACCACAAGCTGCTTAGTCTGATTGATATACTGTATGAGCCAATAAGCTCGACTACTCACCTGTTTACAGTGTGGGAATCAATCTCCACATGTTACAAAGAGACATTTCTTCACGAGCCAAAGTCTAAAGTGCCTTCAGTAAGAGAGGGTATCTCATTTTATTGTATTTTTTAAGCCCTTGTTTTTTACGAGATTCACTTCACCACTACTAGACGCAAGTGACCCTCACTTTCCACTTCACGATGATTAACTGCCACCAATCCTCACTTAAAGGATTCCCCGGCCAAAAGTATCATCATTTATTCACATTAGTGGAAGGACTATCACTCGTATAACGTATGCCATATTAAACGGGGAGAGCGACGCATTTACATTTTGAAACAACACTTTTTTTTTTTCCACTGACAGCGGACTGAGCACCTGCTACATCGATTAACTGACGAATCCAATCCCTCGGTGTCGTAGTTGGCATTTATATAGTTCGTCTTGACAGATTTCACATTTAAAAATAGAGACTGTTAGCAGCAAACAATATATGAACTGGTGTCAAGGGGGGAAAATACCACTGGATGGGAGTCATGGATGGACTGAGTTCTGGGGACTTTTGGTGGAGTTACATTTTTTATTTTTACTTCATGCACCAAGAAACCGAGATCCCAGCCCAAGAGACAAGTCATATTTTGACATTGAGGCGAGACCACCATGTCTGTTTGTGTCTGTATAGTTCTCACATACGTACATCCACCTTTCACGCCCATTATCTCCGGAAAAAATAATAATAATCCGATACTCTGAACCAGAAATCTCAACTTCTGAAACACTTACATCAACTTAACTTTCCGTAATCATTCCTAGCACTATTCCGAAGGTTATCACAGAAGGAAATGTTCATATGTTGCTAATTGTTCATATATATCTGAAAAAATTGCAATACAAAACTGTCTTAATGTCAATAATCAAATGGAAAAGTTTCATGATGATAAGTTACATTCATTTTTACCTTTTCCACCTGGAGTGTCCTGCCTTTAAGGTGTGGTAAGCGATCTACCGAGAAGGTTTGTTTATGTTTACACTAACTGTGACGATGCGCACACACACACGCACGCACGCACACACACACACACACACGACATACTGGTCGGCTGCTGGCTCCGAGCCAGGCTTTTAGATCGCTGTTAATGGAGCTGTGCCTATGTTCAAACACCAGACTCTTTTTCAGCGCACACACTCTATTGACAGGTAGCGGATGGTGAGAAGATATTAGCTAATTTTCTCCATAAGTGTTCTGCATGGGGCGCTCCGGTGGCGTAGTGGATAGAGCGCGTACCATATCGGCTCTGGCCTTCGTTGCAGTGGTCGCGGGTTCAAATCCGACCCGTGGACCTTTACTAAAAATAATGTTTGAAAAAAAACGGTTCTGGATTACAATCGCTGAGCAAGTGACAGCGTAGGTTTAAATATAAAACCAATGTGATATATATAATAATTTGACTGGGCAGTAAGTAAAGTTCTGAATCACTCCCATGTGTAAGAATGCACAAACACATGCAACAGCCTTGTTATTCCGAATTTGCAACCACAAGTTTATGGAATGGGACTTCAATCATTAGCTTCTATTTTTTGCTTACTGTTTAAAGGGGGGGGGGGGGGACGTTGACAAGCCCGTGCTGCGACAGGTCTTTGAAACACAGAGCAAAGAGAGAGAGAGAGAGAGAGGGGGGAGGGGGGGGGGGCTGGGGGAAGAACGGGGCAGGAAAGCATCAGCGGACCACACAATAAGCAAATCCTTAAAACCCTCTATACTCTTAAATGCCAGAGTTGCAATCAACCTTTCCATCTGAGAGGAGCGGTGCAGCAGCCACACAAGAAGCGGCGCATGCTTTGAAGCTTAAAAGGTTTCAGGCCATTAGGACCTTTAACAGTGACAATTTGACTGTGTCGTTTTCCCAGAGTTCCCCACAGCCCTTAGGACTGCTGCTGCTGCTGCTGCTGTAGAGGGGCTTCCACTTCTGTTCCCTTCATGAAACGCCAAGAGGTCCCACTCCTAATTGAAAAACAGCTTATGGAAAAGCTTGGCCCGCAGCCCGACCCAAGAGAACTGGAAAGAGTCTTTAGAGTCACACCAGCTACCATAACCAAAGTGGCCAAGGACATTTAGAAGGTTTTTTTTTAACGGCCTCTTTTCATCATCCCAACCTTTAACCGTCCTTGTGTTCTTGCCTGTGACACGAGGGTGCTACGGTTCAAACGGTTGTTGCATCCACTTGAGGGCAGTATCATTACTAGAAATAAAGACCAGACACACAATCCTCTACTCTGGGGGCCTTTAAAAAGCTGAAACGCACGCTCACACACACACACACACACACACACACACACACACACAATCACACACACACACACACACTTCACTGAGCATTACAGTGACTTCTGCTCTTTCATAGATGAAGTAATTTCTCAGAAGAAGAAAAAACTCTCCCCAAATGACCTGTGTTTGAATCCTAATGATACAATACAGCTCAAAACACCCAGCGCTCGGGCCGGGGAGAGGGGAGAGGGGATAGGGTTTCAGAAATCTTGACAGCTCGTCCCAAAGCAGGTATTGTGGTCCTGTTTGCCCCTGACTGACTCCCCTCCGTGCATCATTGAAGACAGGCAGTAGCCCGGGGTTGAACTGCAAAGAGAAGGGGGCAACAGGTCCGGTTACTGGCCAGTCCAAAAGTCTGATTAGAGCCCCAAACTTTTACACCACTGCAGTCCGGCAGCGACACACACACACACACACACACACACACACACACACACACACACACACAGGACACGGGGGTCGACAAAGAATTGTGGTAGAATGAGTCAAACCTTTTAGAGGATGTAGAAATACCACATTAAACACCATTATGAGTAAAAGTTCTAGATTTAGATCTTCATCCCTCTTCTACTTCTCTAATAGGCCTTTCACACCAAAATGAACCAAGAGTCAGTTCCAGGCTGGTGTTGGGGTCAGTTCAAAACTGGTTACAGCCTTATCCCAGTTATGAACCGGTTGGTTTCACATCGACCGGAGACAGCCATGGAGCCGGAAAGAGAGCAACGTCATGACGTCACTGTAAACGTGTGTGTACGTCGCCCGACGGCGCTGCTCTTGTGGCTAACGCTAAAGCTACCGCTAGCTTTAAGCACAACAACAGCGGCGAATACGTCTTATTTTTACACGTGTTAGCTTTCGCTTTGCTTTCTTAACCAAACAGGACCCATACAGCGTATTCTCGCCGGTCAATTTGATCGCTACGTTCGGTAATTATGTTATGTTTACGTCTCGTAGTAGCGGTGTTTTTAAACATGGCGGGCATGAGGTTTTAGTTGGTCTGGTTGGTCAGGATAATCCCTCCCCCGGCCGCTGGCGCAAGCGGTTCACTTCAAACCCTGCTCAATCCTGGGGTATGAGTTGAACCGGTTTTTACGGCCCGGAGCAGGCTTTCTGGCGGTGTGAAACCAAAACACTGGCTCTAACTCCGAACTAGCCCAGAACTAGCACCGATTTTGCGGCGGTGTGAAAGGCCTATAAGTGACTATGAGGAACCATGAACAACAGTTTTTAGTTGATTCTAGCGCCCCCTTTGGACAAAATCAGTAAGCTTTCCTCCAATATAAACCTTCATTTACTTCTAGTTTTGGGGGATGTTCATGATTTGAAAATCGCACGTATTTAAGTGCTGATTTGAGTTTTTCAAAGTTCTCTTTGTGAACTATTTTCATCATGCTGACACTCAAGGTTCAGCCATAGATATTAAAAATAGCTGTGTCCCAGCTGAACGACTGAGTAATAATATTATACTTCTTTTTCAGATGAAGTATCGCCGGGGAATGTGTTTTATTGAATTTTGCAGAAGGTATTCAGTGTCGTTGCCTGAGTGTCTGTATTTTCGATACCTGTGTCGTTCCCACTCTGCCTCACTTCATCTGAAAAGGTGTTTGCAGTGTTGGAAAATGAATAAGTCTGTATCCCACCCTACTTTTTGTGTGGCTGTGAAGTCCCTAAAACGTTCCAGCTAAAGAGAAAGGCAAACTGTTTCTATTGATAACTGCTTTTCAGAGCCCATTGAGAGAACAATCGCAGCCACACAACCCTTTCACGGTACACTGGTAGAGCTCTTTCAATGTGGGTTTCCAAAATATCCTGTCTAGGGGCCGTCCATTGGGCAAACATAGCAGTTTGTTAAGTCACGTCTAATGTACGACTATACTCTTCTGTGTACCCTCTTCAGACACTGCAAACACCCCGCTAAGAATGGGACATCTAGAGGGGGTCTGTATTTCCACAGCATCCCCCTCGGTGAAAACTTTTTTTTAACAAGCTCCGGTGAGGGATTACTTTGTTTGATTTCAACTCAGCGACAGACATACCTCCAAACAGTGAGCCGAACAATGGCTCTTCAGTTTGAGAGGTATGAAAGCATGAAGGCATGGGTGGGATTTATGAACTTGGGACATGCCAAAATCCCACATGCGGTGAGAGAGAGCCCCAAAAGCAAGCACACACATACACACACACACACACAAACACACCCTTCACAGAGGCCTCACTTTCTTATCACACTGTATCACTTACAACCCAACCAGGGGAGAGGAAAGTGCTAGTCTATATCCCGGGCCATCTGAGGTCAGGTGCAGGTGCAGGAATATTTTAACAAAAACAAGACATTTATTACAACCTGGGTTTTCAGCACACACACACACACACACACACATCCTGGCCAAGGCTTAGTGCTCTCACTTCCACCCTTAAAAAACAGCCCGAGATCGTAATCGCAGCAGTAGGCCGTAAGCCAAACATACAAACAGAGGTGAAACACTGTGTTTTTGTAAATGCTGTCAAAATATCGGTGTACCACAGACTAAACATCGGGGGGGATATGACCGGCAGTGTGGCTTGACAGATGGAGTGTGAGAAAAAGAAGGGACTGCTACAAGTAGCTGTGAGGGAATATACATGTTCACACGACACTCGAGGACTGTCAAGATTGATTTGTGGTGTTTGAATACCAGATATATAAGTTATTGAATCTCATACCTTGAAATCTGGTTATTTATAACTTCATAAACTTCCAATTGGGGTTTCCATCGCAGAGGGAAATTTGATTTTAGCAGTGCCCAGATCCCAAAACTCGCCAGACTTCAAAAAAGGATTTATGTAGCCCGTAAAAATCATAACCATGGGAAGCCAATCAGCATAATCATCTCTTACGTCATGGATGTTGAAGCACATGTGGGTCCAAATGCAGATTTAAAAATTATTATATTGAAAAACAAAAGATGATTGATTGTTTATCCTTGGCATAGTAACTTGTCTTCAAAGTGCTTTTCTAGCTTTCCAAAGAGACTCCAGGAGAAGATGAATTCACCAGCCTTGGTTGAACTTTTACCAGCACTTTGGGGCATCTGGTGGTATTTTCCCTGGTCTGAATATATTGTGTGCTATTCCACAGCTATTTTCCACCACACCCAAACCAGACAAGTGCGTGTGTGTATGTGTGTGTGTGTGTGTGTGTGTGTGTGTGTGTGTGTGTGTGTGTGTGTGTGTACCAAGAGGTCTCTGCAAATAAAAGCACTAGCAGAGCAGGAAGGTGAGCGCCACAAAAACAATATTTGATGATGAGGAGGCCCGTTAAAATGAGAGCATAATCCCCGCAGAGCCCGTGCGTTTGTGTCTGTGTGTGTGTGTGTGTGTGTGTGTGTGTTTTTTTAAATGAGAGCATAATCCCCACAAAGCCCGTGCTTCCCCACGACAAGAACTGAAGAGCTGTGTAGGAAAAACTCAAAGCAGGACTACTGTGGGTGGGTGGTCAGAAATGGCTCAAACACACAAGTGGCAAAACAAACATACACGCATGTTTCGCCATAACTCTGAGTGATTGAATGTTTACAAACTAGTCGTGAAGAGCTGGCTTACATTAATCTTCCATAAGAAACATGGCCGCCTGTTTGAAACACTGATTCTCTATTGGGACGTAATTTCAGAAAATTGTCTGTAAAGAGCTTGCGTCAAGTCACATCCAGTCAGACCACAAAGCTGGTCTTTTTAATCTAAGAAAATCAAAGCTGCGTAAACACTGCTTTGGTATGTCTAATTCCTTGGGCGAAGAACTCCGGCGGTCAAGTTTCACACATACCGACACACATCTGGAGCACTCTCGGCATGGAAGATCAGGCTTGATATGCTGCACATGTTCGCGGCAGTGATATTCTCTCCAAGGCGCTGACCCTAACTCTCTACAAATATATCACTTAAGGAGGGAGGGGAGCGATCCACGGGCTTCCGTCTGTATGGAGATGTCAGGATTCTCATCGGTGTAAGCCAAGTTCTCCTCATCCCACATTTCCAGTGGGGATGTTCAGTCAAGTGTAAAAGTCGGAACAAAGACAAGTACTTAGGCAAACAGCAGGGGAGGAACAGTGTGAAGGGAGCAGGGTGGATATTTGGTTTTTATTTTGACACTAAGTGTAATAAATCCTGAGGAGGACATGGCCAAATCTGTCCGGCTCTCCCACAGACTTGTAGGGGGGAGGTGGCCAAAAACAGCTTTACGCACGTCGATGTAATTTCTTATCTGCGCTGCTTTTCGGGAATGTTTTGATTAACTTATCTAATGTTCTTTCAGTTTAGAATCACTTCTAAAAACAGAAACTTTTGGGGGCGACTGTGGCTCAGGTGGTAGAGCGGGTCGGCCGATGATCAAAGGGTTGGAGGTTCGATCCCCGCCCTGCCATCTGTGTCATGGTTGTTGTGTCCTTGGGCAAGACACTCCACCCACCTTGCCTCGTGTGAATGTCGATAGTTAGCCTGCTATCGGTGTATGAATGTGTGTGTGAATGGTAACGTGGGAATGGAAAACAGGTCTCCCTTGTAAAAGAGTCTTCGGTCTCAATGGGATTTACCTGTAGAAATAAAGGTTAAAAAAAAAAAAGAAACTTAATATCAATAGCGTTTTTCTTCCATATTTAACATTTTACACTAGCCAACAAGGCTATTGCGTGTGATTTTAGTAGGGCTGGCCCCTAAAGGTCGATTTTTCGATTCATCATCTATTGGTCTCAAACCTCTGTGTGATAGTCAAATGAATGTATTGACCGGACAGATCCGATTCCGTTGAGAAAATTTCCGAGTCGGGGACTTCCCTACATTTTAGTAATCTCACATGTCTCGTAACGTTCCCTAGTTGGAGAATGAGCGATGATGATAAGTCTCTTGCAGCACGTTAACGGTTGCAATGCTCTTTCATCACAGAAAATATAACACCACTCTTTAATTCATCTGAGGACAATTGTTGGATTTGCTCAGAGAAAGGTCCAGAGTGTGCGGAGACAGCAAGAGAGACGGCAGCCACCATTCATGATCTCCCCTTGACCTCGCCTTGGTTTTACAAATACAGAGGTGTCACAGCAAGGGCTTCAGTTCACTTGTGTAGGGTTTCACCTGTCTGTCTGCCTGTCTGCCTTGGTCGTCCTACACAGGATAACCGGCATATGTCTCAATTCCATAGTGTGAGAAAAAGTGCGGAGAAAAAAAAAGGACCTCTGGAGGAATCATTTTCCCTTGGCGGTTCATTTAGAAACATTTCTCCAGGAGTGTGTAATTCATTTTAAAGCGAATCAACTAAAGGACCAGATTTCAGTCAGTCATGGAAATGTGCAGTTGAAACCTGATTGTTTATGACTTTATAAACTCTGGCTCACTTTAACACTCTTTTTTTTTGCCAGTTCTAGGGAGCTCTAGGGACGGCAAGTCGGTCGATCAGTGGGTCCCACCACTTTGGTTCCAAATGAAATATCTCAACAACTATTCCATGGAGCAATGACATGCTGCAGATTCATGGATTCGAAAAAGAAATTATGAATTCTACTGACTTTTGGTGGTCCCCAAACTTCAAACAGCAACCCCAGACAGTCAATGTCTTCACTTGGTATCGAGGTATGGAAATATTTGATTGAATTACTTTTTCCTTAGCGTCACAATGAGGACAATTGTGATTCTGAGTAAAATGTCTCAATAACGGCATGGATTGAGATTTGGTACAAAAATCCATGTCGGTCATAAGCATGAGTTGCACTTTACTACCAAGTTGAACACGTAAACACATCGCTTTTCTACCAACACAATTATTGTCATTGTCACAGTGACTAGTTACAAACCTTTAAGTTTGTCATGCCTCACAATGAATCAGTGTCAAATAAAAGTATCTTCCGCAGCATTTTCGGGTTATGGGGAATCTATGGGGTATCTATGAGATCTATGAGTAGTTATCATGTGTAAAGTACTGGGTGATTGATTGATCCATGGAGATTAGATTAAATGATGTATGAATAATATATACATTGGTGGACAACTAAAACTATATGCCAGTCTTTGTTTTTGCTCTGACAATATTTCGTTGTTATTCTGTAACAATGACCAAATAAACTGAAGTGAACTGATTTTGCCCAACGTTTCACCTGTTCTTTCAGTACAATGCTTATGCCTCCCCATTAAGACAACTGGTTTATTCAGCAGAGGAAGACTGTTGGATTTAGCCTAAGAGAAAAGGCACGAGTCTGATGAAACAACAGAGACATAACCCTTCCCTGATCCACCTTTTTAAATTTTGTATTCACTTTTCTAATGTGTATTTCATTGCTTGATGCATTTTAATCTTGATGTATTTCGTGACCCTGTGAAGCACTTTCAGTGGCCTGAATTGTGTCTGAATTGTGCTATATAAATAAACTTGCCTTGCCTTGCCTAGCAGTGGACAACTGTTGGATTTAGCCTGAGAGAAAAGGCACGGGTCTGATGAAACCGAAGGGACGACTGCTTCTCCTGATCCACCTTGACCTCGGCGAGGGTACAGCTCCATGAGTGTCACAGCAAGAGCTTCAGTGGGCCGTCTACGGTTTCACCTGTCTGCCTTTCAGAGCCCTGATCTGAACAGGTAGAGGAGAATAGACCTATAGAGTCCTCTTCTTTTCTTTCTCCCTCCCCTCCCTTTCTCCTGTCTGTCTCTCTCTCTTTCTCTTTTCTTCCTCCCCTCCCCTCCCTTTCTCCTGTCTCTCTCTCTTTTTCTTGTCTTCCTCCCCTCCCCTCCCTTTCTCTTGTCTCTCTCTCTTTTCTTCCCAGCCGACTAATCTCTTCTCAGGTTTAGGATTCCCGGTCGGGGGCTCTTTTGAGAAAAGGAGGAAATATGGGGTTGGGTAAACATCAGGGCTCTCACTGCGGGGATTACAACACCCATATATCACCGTGACAACTCCCTTTTCAGCGGATGACAAGTCGCCAGGACCCTGTGTGAGGAGGGATCCAATGACACTTCCTATCGCTGCTGCTGCTGCAGACACCGATAGCCAATACCGTCACCGTTCGCACAACATCTTGTCAGTGAAAATGAGGATCCGGTGTCTCCATATATTCTAAGCTCAAAATCTTTAGATTTGCGGTTTGAGGTTTTGTTTCACACATTATCACAGGTGATGCTTGGCTTGTGGGCATCTCGGCGAGGTAACAACACAAATGGAAAACGACTCTAGAGAAGTGCTTTGATCACATTTCCCTTTCAGAGAGAGAGAGACTGCACTTCATTGTCCATGACTCCGTTTCACTCTCTCTCCGACTTGATGAGGAGAAAGTGGCACGCATGGCGACACACTCACTGCTAGATGCATTGTGCTCAGCTGTTGGGTGTTACTCGGAATAACGCGAAAACCAAACGTCAGGCCTCGTTTCAGAAAATCCATTTTTTTATCCAAGAAGACATCAGTAAAGGTCAATGAGGTGGATCGCTTCCCCTCCAAACTGTTTTTTTGGGACAAACAGAATTCCATGTGCTCATACAGTTTAACTGTCAGAGGTTAGAATTAGATTATATACCAAATGGCTTGTACTTTTCCGAAGAGGTGGGTGCTTCCAACAATTCCTGAGAGTGGTACATAATGAGAGGCAAGGGACGGGACACTTAAAATGCTCTCCATGGTTGTTCTTTTCACTGGTGTGCAAATTGACAACAAACAGTCGTGTCAGAGCGAGAGAATGAAATCATTTCAGGGAGGAACAAAGGGGACTCAGAGTTTATAGTGGATTATCTTTAACAAGGTTTCGAATCAAGATGTTGAGAATACACAAAGTATTGATGTCATACGTTGCTTTACTGGCAAATTGGAGGCATCAGAAAATATGATACAGGAACGAACAGCTAAAAAGTCTAGTCCAGATGAATTCAAAAAATTCAAATTGCATATGTACGGTTGTCTAGAAAGATAGCCAAGTGAACAGTTTTACTTTAAGATGTTTGCAAAATATGTATTTGTAAAATGTCTACTGTATTCAAATATTTCCAGGGACATGCCACTGAGGTTAAAATATATATAATACTATGGCAGCATGTCTTGGTGAGGGCAGTCTGAACTTTGCAGTTCATTCCAATAAAGTAAGCATCTAGACACAAATACTATTTTTATTTTAATAAGACACCTGACTGAAAGCCTCACTGACACAAAGTTAAACCTAAAACCAGCACATTTCTAATACCGGTAATACAGCTCCGGAAAAAAATCAAGAGACCAGTCTGGATTTTTCTTCAATCTTCATCTCCACATAACTTAATGGAAATGCTCTTAATGACAACAAATGTCTTGGAATTTGGTAGAAATGTCACAGTGGTTGACACTAACGCTTGCCCGGGGCAAGTGAAAATAATGTTCGGGCAAGTGGATTTTAGATGAGTTGTCAGTAGTCTAAGCTATTTATTCATGTGTTTTAGAGTCCGCAAAACAATTTTTTCACGCTAACTCACAAAATAGATCGGCTATATTTACTATTGAGCAGCTGTGCGCGGCAGCCAGCAGCATCACACTCACTCGCTCGCTCGCTCTCTCTCTCGCTCTCTCTCTCTCTCTCTCTCTCTCTCTCTCTCACTCACTCACTCACTCACACACAACAGCCTGTGTGTGCGCAGTTTCGCTGTCTACGTTCCGAAAGCCGGTTTTATTAGGCTACGGACCTGGTTCCGCTATATTCAAACCCCAGAAATCAATAACGTTTGAGCTTATCGATACCGCTATGGGGTCCAGTAGGTCACATGATGTAATTTTAAATATCGAGTAGAGTCGGGTCATCTTCATCTAATTAGGCCTACTTTGGCGAATTATTCCATCAGTGGTCTGCATCATAGACTGTAAAAGTGTTGTACCTTCGACTGTCTTGAAGAAACTCCTTCAACACGCTTCAACTCTGTCTCAAAAAAAAAAAAAAAAAAATTAAAATCTGTCCGCTGAGTCGCTGCCGCTGCAGACCATGCTGCAGACGGGCTCGGCACCGTCTCATCATTCATTCAAAGCAGCGGTGATCAACAAACGCAAACGAGAGACTGTGTAGCAAGTCCCGCAGTTAAAACACGTGATAGTTTTTAAATCCATATTAAAATCTGCAGGATAAGAACTAGTTGGCTTTTAAAAAAAATCGCAAACGGTTCAAATGTGATGTGTTCAGGTCGGCTCAGTAAAATGATTATTAGGCACAGGTCAATAAAATGACATCATGATGTGTTCAAATGTAACATCAAGAAAAAAAGAAATTTAAGTTTTTCGTGAGAAGCTTGAATAATACAGTTTGGGTGAAAAACTTGTTTCCCCAGCAATATAAAATTATTAGTAGGCCTAAATATGGAATTATGACCTGTTTAAAGTCCTATCCTTAGCTGATCTTCTAATCTTATAAGCAATTAAAGCAATAATACCAGTTCTCTTTTAACAAAATAATAGAAAAGTATCGATAAAGATTTGGATTGTGGAGTCTTTATAATGGTATCAATATGAATAGAAATGAATGATCCCCCTCCCTACTTACAGTGTAACTGGGCAATAGCTTTAACATGGTGGACTTTAATCATTTTATGGCACACAATCACTTTTTCGCACAATGTGACCGTTTTAAATAAGTAAACTAAGTTACATTTTTCTGTACACTTTTGTGTGGAAGCTTACCTTCAGCTTGACTCTGAGCTAGACTGAGTTTTCTGAGACTCCCAAAACCAGGCCAGGTGCATGGCAAAAAGAGGCCCTTTTACGATGCTGCAGCAGGACCAAGGGCTTGGTGTAGTGTGATGTCATGATATATAGGCTTATATGAATTGTTGTTGGTTGTATGTGGTCAGGATGAGACTAGTAAAGCTGTGTTTGCATTTAAGACATACGGTTTGCTAAAATGTATAATTTAATTAATATCATTATTGTACAGTTTTTTTGGGCAAGTGAACACGACATTCGGGCAAGTAAAACATTACCTGTACTTGCCTTATGGGCAAGTGCTTTTGAAACCTTAGTGTCAACCCCTGAATGTTGTCAGTAGTTTATATTATAAAACCAAAATGTTCATTCTACTCAAATATATGCCTATAAATAGTAAAACGAGAGACAGTACACTGAACATTTGGAGTGGTCTCTTAATATTTTCCAGAGCTGTATGTACCCAGTTCAGTTTTTCTACAATAGCTCCCTGATATTCAAACACTTCCCTCTTTCCTATTCATCCGCCCCAGTGTTTAAAGCATTACTATGGTGATTAAACGACAATATTATGTGAGGCACTGTGAGAATATCACCCATCACCCATCATCCGTAATCTCAGGAAGTGCGGAAAGGCAAATTGTAATTTAAGTGAAACATGATGCTATACATTAGGCTCACACTACCCGAGACCACCCGTTTTTCAGGTCTTAAAGTTGTTTCCTTATGACTGATCTTTTCCTAACCTCGCGGCCACACACCCTCACACCTTTAGAAGTCCTTTTCAGTGCAACCGAAGCCTGATTTGTCTGTCGACCACTGAGTAGCATTCACCGAAGCAGTGCGGAGTTAAATTCCTTCCTCAAGGGCCTAACCGCAGCGGTGTGATAATGACGGAGTACATCTAGTAATTTGTACACACATAGTAACAGTAGTCACAGCTCACATGGTCACAGGTTAGGGCTCTGGATTGTACATTGTTGTGTTTTGTTTACCTCGTGTTGTTCCCAGTGAGACAAACAAACTCTACTCTTTATTTAGCTTAAATTAGAGCAGCAGCAGCATTCAAGGTTTGTTTTTAATTAAATGTGGTTTCTGCAGTTAGTTTGTTCAGAGTTGAATCTACACTTCAAACTAAATCTCTGTTTTTTTTCTTATGTAGAGATATTTTTATAAGCATTTAACAATATTACTGATGTATTTTCTTCAATACACTTTACCTAGAAACATAAAAGTCACATAAAACATGGTATTTTTTCCTTGATTTCCATTTTATGACAACTATACATATTCACCAGTCCAGTCTGTTCAGTGTCTGTTCATCGAACCTATAGAGCAGCTGCGCAACACTTCAGGAATACTTCACCCATACGGCACCGGCGTTCTAACATTATAAAATCGCTATTATAATATAATGAATGAGGTTTTTCTTCCCTCAGTCTTTCCTCAGTCTTCCCTTGGCCCAGCTGTCCTGTTAATCCTAGCCCTACATTTTCCCATGTTTGATGTTACACGTTGGTAAATGTAGGGTTAGACAGTGAGACCATAAAACACTCTTTCTGTCTTTTCTCAGACTAGGATGAAGCGATTTCTAAATCTTTTGCAAATTTTTGCACATTTCCACCGGTAAAGTAGGTCTAAAAAACCTGAATTTGTCTCACGTTCTTCCTGTGAGGTGAAAACAACATCCCATTTCCACACAGTCAGAGAAAGCATTATAGTACAAGAAGCATCTGGTTCAAAAGTAGCTAAGCCAACCTCAATGACAGAGCTGAGAACAAACACAGGTTGCACTGCTCCCTGTTTCCATTACCTTTCTCTAATGTAGTTTTGTGGTTTGGACATTTTGAGGCAATAATTCGGCAACTTTTAAGGCGCGGCGTTAGTTTCATCAGTGCTTGACAACATGATAAACTCTCTCCTAAAGTCAGAAACCACAACCGTCCCTGCGTTCCAGTCCCCATACTTTCCTAGTATTTAGTATGCCAAAAAGAGATTTAGGATGTCCCAATACATGCACGTCAATTGTAGTATGCAGAAAATACATAAATGCCCCACTAACTCCAATCGCATTTTTAGAGTATTCGTCTTTATTCTTGACATTTCTTGACATAATGAAAAAAAAATCTTCCTTATCTGATTTTTTTTCTCCCTCCTGTGGCCCTTAAACTCTCCTGTACTTTAGTATGTAGTGTAGTAAAAATAAAGAGTATGTGATTTGGAATGCAGGGTAAGTGGACTGTCAAATATCACAAGAAAAATGGGTTGAAAACTGTGGAAAGCAGCCTAACTAAAAGGTTTTCAGTGGTTTTCATATTTGAGACTTCCAGACAGGGAAAATTCAACCTGTTCCCGGCAATTCCTTTCTTTGCATGGAACAGAAAATGCAATCCAGACTGTTTTGTTGTGAGGGAAGACACGACACGTCATTTATTTTGTCCGTGTGACTAGGCTGCAAAACTCAGGAATTTTGGCCGTAAATTCGACATTTTTAACATCCAGAGGGTGAAGTTTGAAGTTGTTTGTGTGCTAGTTGAAGCAACAGACCCTCAATACAAATACAAGATAAGATAAAAAAATGCATTTTTAGGTACGAAAAGCCATTGGTACAGATTTTTTGGGCATTTTTATGCTTTATTAAAAGTGTAGAGACAGAGTTGAAATGGGGCAGAGAGGGGAGTGACATGAAGAGAACGACCGCGGGCTGGAATCGAACCCGGATCCGCTGCTGGCCGAGGCCCATGGGGGGGACGCCCTACCAACTGAGCTAAGGGCGCCCCCTTCTTTCACAAATTTAACTGAGTGCCATTAAATGCCTATGTGTGCATTATTGCCTGCAGCCAGTATAACAAATACAAACATATTATTTGTGTGCAATATTTATAATATCCTGTGTGGCCGATATTTAAAAGGTTAGTTGGCTAGCATCTTGAGGTATGAAGAGACCATCTGGGAAGAATTATTCTCATTATAACAACAAGCTAACAGTGATTTATGCAAGGCTGTGTCCACTATATCATCGATAACGATAGGTATTTTATCATGGTGAAACACACACACACACATAATCTCTGTCCACTCCCTTCCCCTGTGTTCTCTGTTCTCCAGACAGGAAGACTAATTAACGACATTAATCTCCATAATTCACAATAGGACCATGATGTCCGAAACATCCGATAGCTTGAATCGAAGTCATGTGTGGAACCGGCAAGCAGACAGACATGCCTCACTCCATCAGGAATACCAAAAGCATATCGTTCTAATTAAGACAGCCCTTGTTACATACGTCATGTGACCAAAACGCATGATGCCGAATCACTGACCACAGACAGGCCTTCTCGTCCGGCTAATCCTTCAAGTTTTGGAGGGCTTTCGGAGTGAATTAACACACAACCTGCGCAGACATGTTCAGTCCTGTTTATATTGCTGGTTTTTTTACCTTATTTAATTGTATTTTCTTTTAAAATTGATGTCAGGGGACTACAGATGAAACATTTGCCTTTTGGGTAATCCTGGCATTTTTAACCCATGTATGATCATGTGTTTTATGAATTTGCACTGTTCCCTTTCTTAAGAAAACTGAGTTGAATAGACATCCTCTCTCCTAAGGCACTGAGGCTTTTTATACAAAACGATTTGTGAAGTGACGCGCCTGCCAAGAAACCCTCATTCATCACACCAGTGTTAGTCAGTCATGGGCATAAATCTAGATTTTTATATTTACGGCCAACAATGCAATGAATATGCAACATTTTGCCTTATAGCTATTCCCTTGCATGTCTAGCCCCAAATGTTGTGATTTGACAGCTTTTGGTAGCATGAATCCTGGCATTTCTAACAAACACACACACACACACACACACACACACACACACACACACACACACACACACACACACACACACACACACACACACACACACACACACACACACACACACACAGCGATTCCCCAAGACATACAGCTAAACTGTGGATGTTTCAGCCTACACTTGCAGTTGTTAATGTGCACCAAGCTTTAGCCCTGATACACCCCTGCATTCTTTTGATTCATTTTGGCATTTAGTTCAACAGTCCCTGTAAACCCAAATCCACAAAATCCTTCTATAATTTGGGGAGATAGTCGCGTGATAGTAAAGCATGTGAAAAGAGTTGTAGGCATATTTATCAATTCAAATTAAAGACATTGCCATTTAAGCTTGTTAAACTTTACAGGAATTCTGTTTAGATAAAGCTTTGGGCTATATGCTCTGGTTCTTATGACACAATAAGTATTTTTTAAACCAATCACGGCCAGTTCTCTCTGCACAAACGTTCTATAAAAACAATGACTGTTGCCATGGAGCCCGTTTGATACATGACCCCACAGACATGTCAAACAGTCTAGACAGTGGAGAAGCTGTTTTTTTTAACTGCTGTATGTTTAATAATATTTTTCAATCATATTTTGGTAAAAAACCTGTTGAGTCACCCAACTTTCATATCATATATTGATTTTAACTACTGTATTTTAGACCAGGTTTTCCGAAGCTTCAAACAAATACAACACACACACACACACCCACACACACACTCTCACACACACACACACACACACACACACACACACACACACACACAGGTACACACTGGCTAGAGTATTAAGATTTGGCAAGGTGCCCTCTCAGTCGCACAAGCAGCTACACATTTTTTTTTTCCCACCCTCACATACAAACCACACACACCTATACAAGAGAGTGCACCGCGCTGAATACACTCTTACATAAAGAGCTGAGTGATAAAAGAACAGCGGTCTCGCCTCGAGCCTGAAGAACATGACAAGACACTGGAACGAGACACTCAAAAGACATTTACCATTCTGTTGTGTTTGGCGCAGGAACTCTCGGCTTACGTTAGGGAAGGAGGGAAAGAATACCGTGGGGGAGGGAGGGGGGGGGGGGCTTATACCTTTGACTGATGATTTACTTAGAGAGAGAGAGAGAGAGAGAGAGAGAGAGAGAGAGAGAGAGAGAGAGAGAGAGATAGATAGATAAATAGAGCGAGAGAGAGAGAGAGCGATAGATAGATAGATTGATAGATAGATAGATAGATAGATAGATAGATAGATAGATAGATAGATAGATAGATAGATAGAGCGAGAGAGAGAGAGAGCGATAGATAGATAGATAGATAGATAGATAGATAGATAGATAGATAGATAGATAGATAGATAGATAGATAGATAGATAGATAGATAGATAGATAGATAGATAGATAGAAAGAAAGAGTGACAGTGAGAGTAGAGCTTATACCTTTGACTGATGAAGCAGGATCCCGTAGAGGAGAATGTTCTGGAGCTTGGCTGTTGCGGCCCGGTCCATGATAGCAGTTGGCTCCACCGTTTTGGGGCTGATTGAAAGCTCGTCCGAATCGATCAAATGCACCTATCAAAACAAAACCAGGACACACACACACACACACACACACACACACACACAATTAATAAAATGTCTTGGCAATAGCGAGGATTTCTTACCACAACGAGCGATTATTCCCCCTTTTTTTTAAAGGTGCAGTGTGTAATATGACATCATCAAGAAAGTTCTACAAAGTTCTAGAATGCAACACTCCCTGGGTAACCCCAACCCTTTAGAATAATAACAGAAGCTACAGTGGCCTTCAAGGACAAGAACAATTCTAAATTTTAAACAATGCACCTGATGACATTCCAACTATGACACTTTCAAGATGGCGGCACTCGGCCTTGGTCCAAAATATGCAGAAATATGGACATATATGAGACTCTTTCTAAGGAAAAAAATAATAATTAAAAACAGATGTTCCGCTATTATGCACTAAATTAAATGTACTTATGGCTATTACAATTACTTTCTACAAAATCTGCTTGGAAATAAAACCAAACATTCTACACACTGCAGGTTTAATATAACAGCTCCTCGTTTTCGAACAATGGTTTTAACATGTTGCAACTCGATCGGCTGAATTGTTTACTTAAGGTTGTGTTCGGAGGTGTGTGTGTGTGTGCGTGCATGCTTGCGTGTGTGCGTGTATGCGTGTGTGTGATTTTGGGAAGCCGCTAGGTTTGACACACGGCCCTGTCTGAGGGATGTAGAGATAGTAAATCATTAAAGGCCTTTGGGGTTTGTTTTTCAGTTAGTGAAGCAATATCCAGACACATTGTATTTCGCATCGCTGTGTATCATCCCTAAAGCATTAGCCAATTTAAATAATCGTCCCGCTGACAGAAGCCTAACTCGAGATTTATTAACGGCAAATATTTGGTCACGTATCATTAAAATCGGTGGCAGAGAGAAATGCAATACATGAGGGTATAGTGTGTGTGTGTGTGTGTGTGTTTGTGTGTGTGTGTGTGTGTGTGTGCGTGCGTGTGTGTGTGTGTGTGTGTGTCAATAGTCGGGAGAATCGTTTCAATTGTGTCAAAACATCTGCAACAGAACCTGCAATTAACCCACTCATATCATCAATCAATCAGGTGTTCGCTGTCATATTGTGACGTTTGATTTCGATGACCGATAATTCATTATGGGTAATTATAGTTAGGCTTTTTACCTCCAGGCTACTAGTTCATAATGTGAGTCAACATAAACAGTGATATCTGTGCTGACTATGAATGACTTATTTCATAATACAAACTGACACACACGCACAAGTACAACAGCATGAAATAAATAATCAAAATTGTGTTATGGGGCAAGGCGAGGCAAGTTTATTTATATAGCACAATTCAGACACAAGGCCATTCAAAGTGCTACACAAGGGCATACAAAGATAGATAGATAGATAGATAGATAGATAGATAGATAGATAGATAGATAGATAGACAGACAGACAGACAGACAGACAGACAGACAGACAGACAGACAGGGTCACCATAAAACACACTGAAATAGACATATCAGACTAATAATACCACCAACATAGGTCAGGAAGTTTATTTATTTAAATACTTTGCTGGAGGCCTTATAGCACCTTGTTTACACATACTGTTCCATACATTGACCTTCATTCACCAGTCTGCTTCCCTTCCCCTGAGGCTTTCACCGTAAACCCCATTACCCCTTAAATCAAATCAAATCAGATCAGTTTTATTTGCATAGCCCAATATCACAAAAATATGATACAATATGACACCCTCCCCTTAGACCCTTAACTCGGCTGAGAAAAAACCTTTCCCGGGATTAAAAAAAAATTGTGAAATCTCAGGGAGAGTCGACAGAGTAAGGGATCCCTCTCCCAGGACGGACATACATAACGGGGCTACGTGTGCAATCTATAAATAGTGTTCATCACATTTCAATGTAACTTATCTACTTTTGACTTTCTATTCTATTTTATATAAACTGTTTCATATTGTACAAAAAAAAATCCCTTGCAATCCTTAGTATTTTAGAATGCATCTAATGTAAATATTGATTATGTTTATCTTGTTCTTCTCTATATTTTTTATCGTTCGTACTGCACCGTGGGTCAGAGATAAACGCCATTTTGATTTTGATGTATGTCTTGCATATATCGGAACTGACAATAAAAAGAAAACTTTGACTTGAATCTAACAACTGCCCCCCATGTCCTGTTTACAAAAAGTCATATTTTACATTCGCTTTTCAAATGTCTATTATTCTATACTTGCTGTATTTTAATCTTGATGTGTTTCTTGACCCTGTAAAGCGCTTTGAATGGCCTTGTGTCTGAATTGTGCTATATAAATAAACTTGCCTTTCCTTGCCTTGCCATGTGAAAACCTTTTGGCGCTGAACCAAAATAACAGGCGTGAACAACTCGGGGGGTTGGCTTCACGTTTCCAGGTAGTGACAACTTCCCATAGCGAGTTCACACACGTTTCAATGTGACCGTGAAATCAGGTCAGACGGGGCAAGTAAAGAAAACTTTGTTTGATCTGTTTAGATACACAGGAGAGTTTGTTTGCTTTAAAAAAAATCACTAAGTTGGGGCGCTCTGGTGGCGTAGTGGATAGAGCGCGTACCATATTGGCTCCAGCTTTCGTTGCAGTGGTCGTGGGTTGAAATTCGACCCGTGGACCTTTACTGCAGGTCATCCCCCCTCTCTCTCTGTCTCCCCAGTTCAACTATGTACTGTCCAATAAAGCTTAAAAATGCCAGAAAATAATATATAAAAAAAAATGCACTTACTTTTCATCTTGTTTTCTGGTCTTGTTAATTTGATATAATAATCTATGTGATGTATTCTAGATATTTGTTGAGATGCAATTTAGGATTTATTTATAAATTAAATCAACTACAGTAATAGTGAAATACCAGGTTTTATAACATTTTACAAGAGAGGCTGCCAACCACATATTTAAGTTGTGTCTATAATTTCAAAAACAGAACAGAAACAGACAACCGACCCCTTGATGGGGTTGGTTGTCACAATGTGTCAGGGTGTCTTTGATGATTAATTTATTCTTTATTAAAATAAGTTGGAAACTGAGAGTGATACACATTGCAAGCCAACATCTTGAGCTTCAATTAAATGTAGGAATGACTATTGAAAGATGTTATATATGTTATATTGAGTAAAAAGTGTGCCTACCAACCCCGTTCTCCCCTACAGTATAACATAACAGTGAAGGGGATAGAATAAAACAGATAAGGAATATAGCAGAATAAAAGATAGAATACAGTAGAGTAGAGTATAAACATGTTGACAGTGGGAGTTGTGGGAACTCTTGACATGCCGTTGTCCTCGTGTGGCAGGGAGTCAATCCCACTAAAACCCAGCTTCAGTGTTTACATGTATAAATCCGTGTGTGTGTGTGTGTGTGTGTGTGTGTGTGTGTGTGTGTGTGTGTGTGTGTGTGTGTGTGTGTGTGTGTGTGTTCTTTCACTCTTTACTGAAAACGCACTCATAAGAAAGCAGGGGCTTGAGTGCGAGTAATGCCGCGTGACATCCCCACTGATTGAGGCTTGTTTGGACCTCTGTTGGTTTATTTCTTCAGTATTACCTGCCCATTGCTTTGGCACCTGCTCTGAGAAGTTTAAGAGGTCAATTTTCTAAATTTTAAGTACGTAAACAGGCCCTTTCTGACAATATTTAAAAGGTGCTCCGAGGAACTTTCAGTTTTTGTTCATTTTTGGAACCCCTTAGGACAAAAGCGGTAGTGTTTTTACCACGCCAGCTGTTGTTCCCGGGTGAGCGTATATACCCATGACAAAGGCATTAAGAAAAACGATATCAAAACAGCATTCTCTGCACTGATGGTCTCGTTTGCTGTTACATGTAATTTATGATCATCAGAAGAAAAATGAGACTGTTTCAGACATATTTAAAAGTTCCTCGCAGCACCTTTAAATATTTTTTCCAGCTAGTTTGATCAGTTTTTTTTAGGTATATTTATTTCTCCGTGGACTCTCACATCATTGTACCATTGTGTCAGTGGCACACACACACACACACACACACACACACACACACACACACACACACACACACACACACACACACACACACACACACACACTCTCTCGGGAGGTGTAGGGTTTCCAAAACAGCCACACCAGCCCCATCAAGGGATCTACGGTGGACTACAGGTGACATTTTTACAAGTGGGGAAAAAAAGTGAAAAGATTTTTTGGCTCCTTGTGTAGGACGTGTACTTCAACGAAACTGAATCCGTCCCGGACCAGATGTCTTGCAGAGGAGAAGTTCATTCATAGTGTGGGAAATGATACCGAGACACATCATGCTTAACCTCCACCAACACTCTCTCTCTCTCACACACACACACACACACACACACACACACACACACACACACACACACACACACACACACACACACACACACCAACACTCACACAGCCATGGGAGACCCCGTATTACCTCACTGACTTTGGATTTGTAGAAAGGTCTGATGATAAAAAAACTTGACAAGGAGGCTTGCCTTACACGTTTTCACGGAGATATTGGATACCTAAACCGAAAGCTTATTCCTTTGGTTTACTATGATCACTCAATGACGAAAACAAAATACAAACACTCTTAACGTTTCAATATAATTCTTCCTTAAAGAGTTATTATTTCTCAGCTGTTTACTGAAAATCACGTTCACAAAGACAGAAAAAAATAGATTAACTAATTTTAATGTGATCTATTTATCCTATCAATATAAATGTATGTTTTCCGAGTCTGTTGTATTACAGCTTCATCAGGACTGTGAATGTCGATAGTCAGCCTGCTGCTATCGGTGTGTGAATGTGTGTGTGAATGGTAACGTGGTAATGGGAACAGGTCTCCCTTGGAAAAGAGTCTCCGGTCTCAATGGGATTTACCTGTATAAATAAAGGTAAAAAAAATAAATAAATAGGACTCATGCCAAGGACATAAGAAACCACTGTTTGCATTGATTTAAATAAATATAAGTTCCCTGTGCTTCCTTCTTAAGGTATAAACCAAACCAATTTCAGGATGACCGTGAGGCCTGTATCCCGGTTGTGTTTGAAGCTAAACAGCCATGAACTTGAAGAACTCATAGAATAACAAGAGAGGCATAAAAAAAGTAATGAGACAATGATTTACACAGATTTTACATTTGTTCTGGCGTGACATAGACAATGATCCTGTGCTAATGAAACCTGCTGTGTGTGTGGACTAACAACTGGCCGAGGCACCGAAACACAAATCAGGGCTGTGGTTGAATCCAGTAATGCTGTGTGTGTTACAGTCCCTCTTTATTAAGTTAGTGTCAGTGGTTAAGTTTATTTTCTCTACATCACAGAATAAACATCAAGCTTTCCCATTTGTGTGGGCCTTTTGTCCACTAGTCCAAGTTTAAAAAGAAAAAAGTGAGGCAGCCTTTAACTAAATTTGAGAAATTAAGATGTTTCTTGCTGTAACATAGGAGTTGCTGTGCAGTTGATACAGGATAGTGTAATGCACTCGTAATGCACTCATTTCGTTTTGCTAGTTAACAAATCTGGACGACCGACAACAGCAACAGCGGCCAAATTTACAGAATCCAGTGACAAATGCATTTGGAAGAATTTTCCATGGAATCTGGTACAAAATTTGCCAACATTTAAATTTGTCCAATTCATGCTCTACTACGCTGACATTTAGCTCAAAGCCCAGCAGTGGATATCTCATAGGGCTGCAATACTGTAGCTCAGTGGATAGGGTGGATCAACCCGCAACTACAGGGTCGGTGGTTCGATCCCCCGTCTCCCCGCCACATGTGTCCCTGGGCAAAGAGACACTGAACCCTAAATTGCTCCTGATAGTTAGCCTGCACCCTGCGTGGTAGCTGCTGCTGCTATCGGTGTATGAATGTGTACTCCAGTTGTAAGTCGCTTTGGATAAAAGCGTCTGCTAAATGACATGTAATGTAACGTTGAAAACTCACCCAAAGTACGACCAGCGGGTGGAGTGGAGCCCGATTCGCAGCCTCCAAAACAGTCAGTAAGGATTCCAGTTCGGACAGGCAAGACGGATTGACCTGCAAACAAAGGAAATCCAAAAACTGTTTATCTGTGATCATCGGCAGGATAAGAATAATGCTAGAGGCTTTTAGTAAACCTAGACCCTGCTTTGGTCTGCACATTTCATGAATATTTAACACGGACATGTTTTTAGTTTCTTAAGAAAGTTGGTTAGTCGGGGCGCTCCGGTGGCGTAGTGGATAGAGCGCGTACTATATTGGCTACAGCCTTCGTTGCAGTGGTTGCGGGTTCAAATCCGACCTGTGGACCTTTACTGCAGGTCATCCCCCCTCTCTCTCTCTCTCTGTCTGTCTCCCCATTTCAACTCTGTACTATCTAATAAAGCTTTGAAAATGCCCAAAAATAATCTTAAAAAAATAAAAAAAAGAGTTGGTTAGTGCTTGAAATGTGAACTTACAGAGAGCTGGATGTAGTTCCACTCCGTTAACAGATACCTGGTGTTTCCTCCCACCAGATCTGGGATGACGTCCAGCTCCTGTGAGACAGAGATGCCCCAATGCTCAACACACAGCTCTGATAGATGCAAGATCCTGAGTGCAAACTCTAAAATAAATC
>OX442353.1:31854859-31877359 GCA_949357725.1 Hyperoplus immaculatus | reverse complement strand
ACATAAAACTCCTAAGCAACATAAACACACAGCCCACACACACACACACACACACACACACACACACACACACACACACACACACACACACACACACACACACACACACTTACTAACTAAAGTACCCGTCATTTTCTCACAATGACAGATGTGAAAAAAATTCAAACTTTTTCTTCCACGTCCGCACACACAATGAATTCATTCACAACAGAGGCTCTGGGAATAATCACCGTGAACCTTATGTCATCAGCAAACAGGTAATTGTTGGTCCAGGTGCCGGCGGGGTGAAATATGGGGCTGTGTGTGTGTTTATTTCCTTTTCTCTGATTGAGATAGTTCCCCCCTTGTCCTGACTTCCTCTGTGTGTGTGTGTGTGTGTGTGTGTGTGCGTGCGTGCGTGTGTGTGTGTGTGTGTGTGTGTGTGTGTGTGTGTGTGTGTGCTCTGTGTAGTATTCACAGGCTGCTTATACAGACGCCCTGTTCCACACCCAGGTCCACAATGCTACAAAGGCCTTTTCCCTCTTGGTACTGTGACGGGCTATTTTTGCCTAATTCTATTCAATTCTTTACTGTACACTGCCCCCCCCCCACCTCCCCCCCACACACACACACACACACACACACACTGCTCATTTTTGACCATTCAACCCGTTTGAAAAGACCCACTGCCTTCAGTCTTACTGATGAATACATAATATAAGGAGCATGGCATGTTAAAGTATAAAGGAGGAAACAAACCCACCTTTGACAATGGACTCCGCAGCAGCCAAATCCTTTCTGTAGGTCACCTGGAGGTCAGAATAACTCGGGGTTAAAGGCTCAGTGCACCCAAATTACAAACAAACACAACATGTTATTTATAGAGGTGTCTGGCTGTGGAGATAGCTTTGGTTTTATTGATTTTAGCAATATCTACATATGAAAAATTAAAAAAAATTAAATAAAAAATCTTTGCAAGGTTTTCTCAATACATTGAAAAAGAAATTTTGAAAAACTTGTCATACCAAAAGCAGTTTTCCACTAACTCTATATCAAAGGTTCCTAAATAGAGGAGAGTGGGGTGAGTTGTGCCACTATTTACTCAAAGTGATTTTAAAGTGAGGCCCTTGACAGTAATGTCTCCAACTAAAATATGTACGTACAGCCCTGGAAAAAATAAGAGACCAGTCTGTATTTTTCTTAAATCTTCATCTCTACATTACTTATTGAAAATGCTCTAAATGACAAAACCTTTATTGTGAATTTGGTAGAAATTGTGTCAGTAGTTTATATAATAAAATCAAAATGTTCATTCTACTCAAACATATGCCTCTAAAGAGTAAAACGAGAGACACTGAATATTTGGAGTGGTCTCTTCATGTTTTCCAGAGCTGTATTTTTCAGAATGTGGTGCATCTCTGGTAACAATAACTTTGGACCCGAAATAAACTTTTTAAGAAAATTTGAATTTTCAATACATAAGTTTCTTACCAAAAATGGTGATCCAATAAGTCTATACACAGCTCTGGAAAAAATGAAGAGACCACTGAAAATGTTCACTGTCTCTCGTTTTACTCTTCAGAGGCATATGTTTGAGTAGAATGAACATGTTGGTATTGTAATATAAACTACTGACAACATTTCTACCACATTCCAATACATGTTTTGTCATTAAGAGCTTTTTCATTAAGTAATGTAGAGATGAAGATTAAAAAAAACAAAAAAAAACAGACTGGTCTCTTAATTTTTTCCAGAGCTGTGTATCAATAGTCCCCACATGTGTCACTAGACTATTGTTAAGGGAACCCACCACCAACAAACTTCCCTGCCTGTCCATTATATTGGGTTGGAGACAGGAAAACTCACAAACCCAGCACATAAAACCAAAAGTATCTTCATGAAATAGATAGCATGAACTGTATTGACTACCGGGGGGGGGGGGGGGGGTGTGTGTGTGTGTGTGTGTGTGTGTGTGTGTGTGTGTGTCTTTTCGTGATTTTGGTGAATGCTCCAAAAGGCAAAAAACTGTTACATGATCTGATTGGAGGATTAAGTTCAGAACATTGACAGTTAAACTAATTCCTACTCGCTTATCCTGGACGTCACAACCAATCTATTAATGCTTCCCCTTCTGTCGCCGCCTCTCAATTTTAAAACCATGAGCTTTGCCGCGGTGCCCATATGATAAAAACGACAGCGGGGCAATACAGCTGTGCTAGCTTGAATGTCCCCTAAAATGCTTAATCCCCAACCCTAACCCAAAGCAGAAACACACACACACACACACCGACACACACACACAGAGAAACAGACAGAGAAACAGACACACACACACACCCAAAGCAGGCCCCTTGGCGAGCTCACCTTCCACAGTGTTGGCGGGCCCTGAATGAGCTTGGCATTGGTGCCACAGTACTGCAGGGCCAGATGGAGACACTCGGTTCCAAACTCAAAGTCTGACTCTGTGCACTGCAAAGGAAAAAACAGCACACACACACAAACACAAACACACACACACACACACACACACACACACACACACACGGCTGTTGACAATTGTTGACGATAAAATAGATATATTTTTTTTTCTTTTTTTTGTATGCTTTATCAGACAGTTCGGAGAGACAGGGATGAAATGGGTCAGAGAGGGGAATAGAATGACAGGCAGAGAACGACCCGGGCTGGATTCTAACCCGTGGTCTCCTGTGAAGAGGACTGAGACTCTATGGGTGGGGGGGAAGGCCCTCTAACCACTACACCACGATTCGCCCCCTTTACGATAATATAGTTCTGTTAAAGTTATCACAATTAATCCCGGAGGAGACAATGAACGTCTGTATCAAATGCTCTGCATGGAAATCCATTCAACAGGTGTCAAGACATTTTAACTCAAAACCACAAGACATCTTTATAGTGGAGACAGACAGAGGAGAAGTCGTGGATGACTTTGTCCATTCATACTCTGAGGACCATGAAAATCTATCCAATCCATCTGAGAGTGAGTGGACCAATCAACTGACGGACACTGCCATCCCTATAGAGCCAGGCTGCTAGCATCTGTCCATTAGATAACGATTTGTCTTGCACGGAAATGTGGGTGCTGCTTTTTTTTTTTCTTCACTTTTCTAATGTCTGTCAAAATGGCTGTCAAATTAACGCGTCCATTTTGATTAATTAATCACAGAAAAATTAAAGCGATTAAAAAAATTGCATTTGCCTGTCTTTTTTCCTCCTTTGTGTGTGTGTGTGTGTGTGTGTGTGTGTGTGTGTGTGTGTGTGTGTGTGTGTGTGTGTGTGTGTGTGTGTGTGTGTGTGTGTGTGTGTTGTCATTTAGCCTGCTAGTTTTATTGCGTTTTTTTTTTCGGCGCTAGTAGTTCCTAAATGTATTTCATGTAGAAACGAATGAGGGGAGGAGATAGAAGTTACGAGAGACGGAGAGAGAGAGAGAGAGAGAGAGAGAGAGAGAGAAACGAACGGTAGCCTATAGGCCTACAGTTGTTTATAAACAGGCATAAAAGTGTCATAAGTATGCGATTAATTTAGATTAATTAATCACAGATCTAATGTATCTAAATGTATCTAATTAATTAGATAAATTTTTTTAATCGCTTGACAGCCCTAGTATTCATTGCTTGATGTATTTTAATCTTGGGCTGCGTTCCGAATCGCATACTCTTTCTTTTTTCTATTCTACATACTACATCCGACGATAAAAATAATCTAGTTAGGATGCAGTAGGCATACTATTGGGACATACTTTACTCTCTTATTTCATCATAACATTGCGCCTTGATCTTGCCTCTTGCTTTTATATCCGTCGCATCCCCGTTTGTTTTCAGATGGAGGCTTCGTCGATGTGATGTCACTTCACGTGCGCACTGGATTGTGGGTCAGAATCGCCCAAATAGGATGCAGTTTTCAACACTAACAATCTTGGCCGCATGAAGTAAGACATCCGGGTACTTCTAACCATCCTAAATCTGGCCACAAGAATCGGGACATCTTAAATCTTTTTTCTACCATACTATATAATAGAAAGTATGCGATTCGGAACGCAACCTTGATGTATTTTGTGACCCTGTGCAGCACTTTGAGTGGCCTGAATTGTGTCTGAATTGTGCTATAGAAAGTAACTTGCCTAGCAGAGGAGAACATCGTGGAGAATCTACAATATAGATCCTATTTTTTTTTTCTTCTTTTTTTTTTTAACCTTTATTTATACAGGTAAATCCCATTGAGACCGAAGACTCTTTTGCAAGGGAGACCTGTTCCCATTTACACGTTACAATTCACAAACACATTCATACACTGATAGCAGGCTAACTATCGACATTCACACGAGGCAAGGTGGGTGGAGTGTCTTGCCCAAGGACACAACAACTATGACACAGGTGGCAGGGCGGGGATCGAACCTCCAACCCTTTGATCATCGGCCGACCCGCTCTACCAACTGAGCCACAGTCGCCCCAAATATATATGCTCCAATAATTTTTACATCAGTCTGGGGGGCGGTGCGATTTTGCATTTGCTTTAGTTTACGGCATCATTGTGACGAAAAGAAGGCAACATTCCCTAACTGTTTGAGAAGGCTCTTCTTGTGTGCAAGGCATTCCTAAGATAATTGTGTTCTGTGCGACAAACGGCATATGTCTCCTTTTAGAAATGAAATCAGTCTTTAAGTTGGACTTTTCTGTAGACATTTCTCTCAATAATCATAAACTGTCTGTCTGTGTGTGTGTGTGTGTGTGTGTGTGTGTGTGTGTGTGTGTGTGTGTGTGTGTGTGTGTGCATAGCAAACCAAACTCACAACCCAATGCTGTCGTCACCCCATTTTTCAAAGTTATTCTGTTTTCTTTGGCCGATGTACTGTTGGCCCTGTAACACTCTTATCTTTCTGAATTAAGATAGTTTTAGTGTGTGTGTGTGTGTGTGTGTGTGTGTGTGTGTGTGTGTGTGTGTGTGTGTGTGTGTGTGTGTGTGTGTGTGTGTGTGTGTGTGTCCGCCTGTCTGTGTTGGCACTTTTTAGTATCATCTGGCCATAACACATTCTCCCACATTGTTTCGGCAATACGTAATCTGCTTTCCTAGTGTAACTGTGGATGCTGCATAATAAGGTGGTACTTGCGGTCCATGCGAGACATGGCAAAACCCCCTTATCTTATCAGTGGATCGTGGTGTAATATTACCGAATGTTTATTTAATTCTGTAACTGTTTATCTTGGTGGAGCAACCCTGATTTATCTTAGAAACCGGGTGTAATACACACACACACACACACGCAAAATTACACGCACACACACACACAGTATTCGCCAACTTTCTCTGGAATTCTAAATGCTTAAGCAAATGTGTTGTGTGCTTATCCACAGCACAGGATTGAGCATTTTTCATGGACGACTTTAAAAAAAATAAAACATATTTCCAAACATACAGTATAGCACTTAGCAGTACGTAATAAACGGGTCATTTACTTTACGGCCTCTTGTTAAAAAGCCGAAATGTGACTTTGTTTGTTCCAGGGAATTATTTTCCATGGATTGTTATGAGACAGTTCCAGAGCTCATTAGTAGGTAGAACCGTGTTGCTCTATGTCGTGGTTTACTTCATTGGCAGGAAACACTTCAGAGGCATATTTGATGCTTTTATCTACTCAAAAGAGCTAAAGCCCTACTTCACCGGTGGAAATATGAAGGCGTATTGAACTCTGAGATCCTGTGTAGTATAAATGTGCAAACATTTTAGAAATCGGTTCATCCTAGCCTGAGAAAAGCCAGAAAGAATGTTTTATGGTCTCACTGTCTTACCCTACATTCTCCCACGCGTTACATCACACATGGTAAAATGTAGGGTTAGGATTAACAGGACAGCTGGGCCAAGGGAAGACAGAGGGAAGAAAAACCTCCTTCATTATATTATAATAGCGATGTTATAATGATAGAACGCCGGTTCCGTATGGGTGAAGTATTCCTTTGTAGAAACATGTTACCTGTTCTACAAAAACATACAGTACATGTAAAGAACTTTTTCAGAACACACACACACACACACACACACACACACACACACACACACACACACACACACACACACACACTTACTATAGGTAGTATTGAGTAAGAGCCCTCCTTTGTATGTGTATTTTTTGTATTTTTTGCTGACTCTGAATTCATCTGAATCTCCATTAAAACATTCAGCTCTGGAAAAATGAAGAGACCACTCCAAATGTTCAGTGTCTCTCGTTTTATTCTTTAGAGCCATATGTTTGAGTAAAAGGAACATTTTGGTTTTATAATATGAACTACTGACAACATTTCTACCAAATTCACAATAAATGTGTTGTCATTAAGAGCTTTTTCAATAAGTTATGGAGAGATGAAGATTTAAGAAAAAAATCCAGACTGGCCTCTTAATTTTTTTCCAGAGCTGTGTATCTTATTGAACTGATGAACATTTTATCCGATTGTGTCTGTGCTCTGCCTCCTAGCTGGGAAAGTTCAGTTTGTGTAGCTCACATGGTCGTTTGGATCGAGGTGATGAGCTCATTTGGTTTTAACACACTGTACATTCAGGACTGAGAGAGAATACCTGGGTAATATTTTAACAACAGAGGGGGGGGGGTCTTTTATTCTGGCGAGACCCTGGAACAGAAGAGAAGGAATTACAACAGCAATACGCTCTCGGTCTTGGAGGTAATTTAACCTGTTAGCATTTTGTCCCGGGACAAAAGCTTCCACGGGGGCCTGGATAAAGTGTCTGCTCCCCCTTTTGTCTTTTTTTCGCCCTAAGTTCTTATTTTTTTTCTCAATGGATGTCAAGCTACAAAATGTGCATCTCTCAGAGATTTTTCATGAGCATGTCCTACAGTCACTAACCCTAACCTGACACTTTCTCTCTGTCTTTTGAAAAAGGTTGAAGAGGAACGGGAACAACAGCGGGAAAGAGAGGGACACACTCTCCATCAACCCCAACTCACTCTCTCTCTCTCTCTCTCTCTCTCGACCTCCCAAGTTTGTCTTAATTTTTCTTTTTCTTTTTTCGCAAATTGACTGGCCTTGACACTGCCGCCGCGAATGTGAGCTCATTTTCATGAAAGAGGCCAACGCCAATGCCAACAGCAATCTGAATATCCATACAAACGTGCCAAAGAATAAAAATAACTGCAGACAATTAAGGGCTCCATACTTTAGCTCTTAGCTCAAAAATCGCCGGATCCTTCAAAAACGTGGCTATCGAGAAGAACTATCAATGGGGTTTCAAGTTTGAGAAAGCAAACGAGAAAAGTGTCTGTAATATAAATAAGGGGTCAGACTTCTAGCTACTCAAGTTACACATTAAATTGGGCCCGGATTAGCCTGCCAAGTCTTAGCAATACGCCGCTAAGCTTTCAGAGGACGAATCAACACTTTTTTACGGCTTACGTCAGCGGCTGAGATTCCTTCCATTTTTCAGGTACACCTATTAAAACGCACTGAAGGCTATTAATCCAAAATCCACCGTAATGTGCCCATTTTTTTCCCCAATTTAAGCCTTTGTTCAGAATTGGTTCCACAGACTAATCTGAAACAGTGTGGCAGAATATATGAACGTGTCATTTCGTTTTTCCCAGACAACAGCGCAGGCCAAGTGAAAACGATAGCACCACCCCGGACCACACGCTCTGCACAGTAAAACGCCTTGAGCAGGTTTTTATTCTGGCACATCGGCCGAACAATGAACTGACTATAAAAAGAGGGACCTGTTGTCATGATGTACGAGGATCATAAAGTCCTTTGTCATATAAGTGGTGCAATTTTTATAGCATAAATCTCAGACTGACTCTCATTTTTTACACATTTTTTTGGAGAGACTTTTTTTGTGCAAATATTCAGACACCATAAGCAGCACGTGTCTGGAGGAACTGATTTGTTCGGCCCCATGTGATATTTTTTGTCAGTTTTTTTGTGATGTCCACAAATGAAGGCTTGTTGCTTGACCGTTTCAGCTGCGAAGACTAAACTGATGAGTTCTCAATGATAAAACCATTAAGGTGGTCTTGCACTAATTTACTTTTTTTGGGTAGTTCGTGAATATCGCTTTATGACCTGTTTATTGACATTTAAAAGTACTGTGGAACCATTGACAAGATTATCAAATTTGTCAAAACTAAAAAAGTAAATACCAAATTTTAGGTTTGGAAACTACTGTAATTGACATGATTTACGAATGTATAACATAAAGAAATGACTTGCAATGCTCCTTATGACTCTAAGGTATGAGTTTGTTTGGTGTTTTCATAGCTTGTTCTTTGTCCCTCTTAATTTGCCACTGATTGACTGAGTGAGCAGGTGAGCTGCCTCACTCAGTCACGCTCAGGCGTTTAATCAGTGAGCAGCATGAAAGCAAGAGGACAATGTTACCCTGCGTTCCGAATCGCATACTCTTTTTTTTTTTTCTATTCTACATCTGACGATAAAAAGAATCAATTCGGACATACTTTTACTTATTTATTTCATCATATATTGCGTCTTGACCTTGCCTCTTGCTTTTATATCCGTCGCATTCCCGTTTGTTTTCATACGGAGGCTCCGTTGACAATGACTAAGCATTATATTACCAGAATTACCAATATTACTGAATTGCTTAGAGCCCACCCAGTCCATTGTACCTGCTGGAATAGTGTTTTATTTGATCAAAATATTTTTTTGGCAGACAATCACTTTTTGGCACCACACCAGTTCTTTCCAGTGAAAAAGAACTGGTTTGCGACGGGCACGGGCTCTAAAACCGGTCCCCAAACTGTGCTTCAGTGTAAGAAGTTATAACAGAGACGACTTTCCACAACAGCTATAAAGTAAAACCCTGTGCTACCACTGATATATCACTCTCCTAAATTCTGGGGCCCTGAGGTTCCATACTTGACCCCATGTAGTTATCTGTACAGATGCTTTCACTGGAACATATCAAACTCAATATAAACTGTCTGCATTCGGGGCGCTCCGGTGGTGTAGTGGATAGAGCGCGTCCCATATTGGCTCCGCCCTTCATTGCAGTGGCCGCGGGTTCAAATCCGACCCGTGGACATTTACTGCAGGTCATCCCCTCCCTCTCTCTCTCTCTGTCTCTGTCTCTGTCTCTCCATTTCAACTCTGTACTATCTAATAAAGCTTGAAAATGCCAAAAAAAGAATACAAAACTATATATATATATAAAAAAAGATGACATCAGTTACTATCTAGTCTATCAGAATTGAAGTGCTGAAAAGTCCCCAAAAGGTTTTCAAAATATATCTGAAATCATTCTTGTTGGTGCTCCAAACTGCGTCCAGAATTTTTACAACATCTTGGCTCCCTGTCCATACATTTGTCAAACTGTGCAGCCAGAAACCTGGGTCTGATATTGAGACAGTGACCTTTTCCTTCAGCAAAACAAGATACAAAAGTCTATCAATCATGTTGTCAACAACGGAGGAGCATCTCCCAAATCTGGTCCCTCTCTCTCTCTCGGCCGGACCTCCAGAAGATCAAGCAGGGTTTTTAATATCTATCTTGATTAGATTAGTGTGATTAATAGAACTCAAGGTTTAGCCAAGAAAACTATCTCAGGCTTTTAGATTGTAAGAAACAGAACTGCTCGGCCTTACACAAACACAAGAAGACTAGATCATATCAGCTCTTCGCTGGTTACCAGAACACGTTATATATAGTAGGAATAGGTTAATGTATATTGCTGAATTTCTGCTTAAATGTTTTATCATTTAAAAAAAGTTTTTATATTGGGGGGGGGAATCCCGCCCGGGTCAGTTCTCTGAATGTCTTCCCCTCTTTGCCCCATTTCAACTCTCCCTCCAAATCTGTGAAAGAAAAAATGCTTTATATAATGTTATTGTTGGGAATCATTTGTATTTCTATTATATGTAACTTTATAACTTTACTCTTTTGTTTCTTTTCAGAATGTATGGACTGACTGTTGTTGCCAAAGCCATTAAGACCTTAATTGACCATTAATAACACCCTTGTATCCAAAATTAAGAGCATAGTGACGCCCTCCTATGTGTTAACGGTAAATTAAAGATCGGACTGTACCTTCTGATAGGCCTGATAGATGACATCATAGGTGAACCCCTGGGGCATCTCACTGGCTCTGTACTTGGCTCTCTCCAGAGAATGGTCCAGGAAGCTCTCCGATGTGCTCGCTATCACCGTGGAAACAAGCGGTCGGATAGCTCCCGCTGCCTGGGTGAAAAAAAAAAACGCTAGTCAGTCATTTATATATATTTTTTTTAAATAATAAAGTTTGGAAATATTACTTTTAAATTATTACCCATTTCAAACTCTGGAAAGATTGAAATACGTCTCAAAAACTGTTAATTGTTGATACATATATTGGGGTTCAGTTCCCAGTTTGATAAACATGTCCTAACAAACAGTTTATCGACAGTACACAACATATAGAAAGTTATTTAGTGTTAGACATGAATGTAAGAATGCAAAACAAGAAAATAGAATCGATTTAAATAAATTGTTCTAAAAGCAGATTCAGATTCATACAGAAACATCCGCAACAGTCCCAGAGCTAACATTTTCCCGGTCACCTTAACTGGTCACAGACGCCAATTTATACATATCAGTCAAAGTCAAATTATTTCTATAGCACATTTAAAAACAGCATCAGGTGACCAAAGTGCTGTACAAGAGACAATACAAAACAACATATAAGATACATGAGAAAAAAAAAGTAAGGAGTGTCAAAGTCTCAACTTTTGTTAAAGGCCAATGCAACAAAAAAAAAAGTGAGTCTTCAGCAAGGATGTGGTAAATGCTGATGTTTACTTGCGTATTTCATTGTGTAAGACGTTACAGCATTCACGCACTTAGAGGTTAAACAGACGTAAATCCACATTGGGCGGCATGAAATGAGACGAAAGGGGGCAACGAATCAATTTGAGTACGCGTCAATTTTAGCCAAAGGATTTGCGGTGATGAAAATGTTGATATAACATGTAAAAATCTCTGGCTCTCCTATAATCAAGAAATCATGGTCTCTCTCTATTTTATCTCAATATTTTGCAACATAATCTTTTAAACACAAACGAGGATCACGATTGGGACTGTTGAAAGATGGCTGATTTAAAACTTCTTTGTTTTCTTTGTCAAATAATCTTTATATCCGTGACTGCGATATTTTTTCAAAGAGAGGAAAATATTTTCCTGATTTAACTTTTTTCGAGTCGGCAGCCACACAAGTAACAATAAATAATAAATCCATCTTTCAACCATCACAGCCTGGAGAAAATTCTAAATAATCAACATATCTGACATAGTATATTTCATCTCATCGTATAGCATGATTGAAGGCAGTATCCAGGACACACACACACAGACACACACACACACACACACCATAACTGAGGTCGGAGGAGCGTGTGCGAGCGAGAAACGTCCCGCAAATGAAAGGAAAGCAAACATGTGTTCTGCGTGTTACACATGCTGTCAGAATCAAAATGAATCTGTTGCTTTCCAGCGGAGACGGGCGTCCTGCCACGGGCGCCGTGGATACTTGGCAAGATAATGAAGACCAGACCGCCTGCCGCGAAAAGTTCATCGCAAAAACCACACACACACACACACACACACACACACACACACACACACACACACATAACACAATAACACAGACACATAACACAATAACACACAGACACACACACATAACACAATAACACACACACAGACAAACTCAGAAACACACCATAACTGTTGGCCTGGTGTCAGGGAGCCCTTGCTACGAAAGCTCATCACACACACACAGACACACACACACGGACAGACACACACACTCACACACACAGACACTCAGAAACACACACACACACACACACCTTTTTGTTTTCTTCACAACCTGTGTGAGCTGCATTCACCAGAGCTGCCGAGTCTCAGTCATAAATCATCACGAGACAAATCCGCCCGTGTGTTCGTCACAGTGCTCCAAATGTTTTCCATTCATCTACCAGCGATGAAATAGACGCTGCGACCGGGAGCGATGGACCTGTCAATCTGATAAACAGTTCACGGAGAGATGGAAAGACCTTGTTGTGTGCTTAAAGCTACAGTGCGTAACTTTTTCCATATGAATTCATGTCTGTTACATTCAAGCCATCGCCAAACAAGTTGACACAAAGTTGATTAAGCCCTATAAACTCCACAAAACTCTCTCTGTATTTCTCAGTATGGCAGCGTTTCCAAACTTGTGTCAACCCTCCCCCCCCATACACTGGCGCAGGAGCTCAAGAAAAATCCCCAAGAAGCGCCCAAGAAATGTTTCAGTTGTTGATTCTACTGCTAAGAAAAAAACCTGGACGTACAGCAGCAGAAGGAATAAAATCCATGCGTGATCACCGAAAGGCTTAAAGTCGTGTAAACGTGCCAACAAGTGCTGTTGTTGTAATTACTCTGAAAATTCCCAAATGGGGGGGGGGCAACAGAAAGTCACACGCTCAAAAGACACAAGAGCCGTTTGTCTGTTTTTTGTCCCGACACTAGTGGAAAAACTTTGGACTTTGTTGTATTTCTGGTATTTAGTTTGTTTACGTTCACATTGCACGGAGAGAGAGAAAAATTAAACCGCACAAACAAACGTCTCGAGTCGCTTTACGGTAACCTGTCGTCCCGTAAGGTGAAATTTGGGTCTGACTGTAAACCGCTGCTTAACTTAACACATGATGGATTTGTTTACCATTTGGCCCGTCTCTGGTCTACTGCTTTAAAAAAATAAATGAAGCTACGGGCTACAGTGGAGATTTTAAATTCACCGCATAACCCTCTCCAAGCATGAGAAAATACTGGCATTTTTTCTTTTTTCTTTTTTTTTAAGATATTTCTTTGGCGTTTTTATGCTTTATTGACAGTGCAGAGAGACAGAGGTGAAATGGGGCAGAGAGGGGAGTGACATGCAGAGAACGACCGCGGGTGGGAATCGAACCCGGGTCTGCTGCCGGACCCGGCCCGGGAGGGGGACGCCCTACCAACTGAGCTAAAGGCGTCCCTGTTGTTTGTTTCTTTGATCTGTCCCTGAAATGCTGTATTCTATTAGAAGTAGAATAGACACAATCCAGCCGCACAAAAACACACACAAGAAACTCTGAGTTCAAATGAAATCAAAATACATCATACAAAACACAATAAGCTTTCAAATATTTACAATCCTGATTATGGTGCACATCTCCGAGGCAAGCGGCCATATTTACAATTTGGGAGCTTTTGGAGATGAATTGTATTGTGATTATTTTCCAAGTTGTGACATTTATACCAAGCTTTGAACATGTTTAAAGTGGCACAGTGACAATGTATGTACACATTGAATGTTTGTGTTGAGAGAAAGGCCTTGAATTAGTCTTCTGTCTGCTTTGTTTTGATGCTAATAAGTTATTTATATAATCGTACAGATGTCACTGAGGGGTTCCAATTTGGACACGGCTTAACCTCACACGACAGGATAGGAATCTGGGGCTTCTAGTGGGACGACTGTGGCTCAGGTGGTGGAGCGGGTCGGCCAATGATCGAAGGGTTGGCGGTTCGATTCTGGCCCTGCCACCTGTGTCATAGTTGTTGTGTCCTTGGGCAAGACACTTCACCCACCTGTGTGAATGTGAATGACTGCTGTTATGTTTGAAGTGGTGGTCGGCGGGGCCGTAGGCGCGAAATGGCAGCCACGCTTCCGTCAGTCTGCCCCAGGGCAGCTGTGGCTACTATCGTAGTTTACCACCACCTGTATGACTGTGTTTGAATGAATGGAAACTGGAACCCTGTAAGCGCTTTGAGTGTGATTAAAAGCGTTTTAAATAAAGAAATCTGAAATGGGGAGACAGACAGAGAGAGAGAGGGGGGATGACCTGCAGTAAAGGTCCACGGGTTGGATTTGAACCCTCGACCACTGAAGGCCGGAGCTGATATGGTACGCGCTCCATTCACTACCCCACCGGATCACCTCCAATATCAAAACGATGTTTTATATAAAAGTTAATATATCTTCAATCACACTCACCCCATATTCCTTGGCAGCCATCGCTATCTTAAACAGAAAGTCCTCCTCCACAAAGGGCCTGACAGCATCATGTATGAGGACCACTTCAGGCCTCTCCTCCTGCCCCTCCCGTAAGGCCAGGACCCCGTTACATATGGACCGGTGGCGTGTGGGGCCGCCTGGCACCAAGCGGACCTTCCTGTGATGGAAGCGCTGCACGATGTCCGTCATCACCGCTGTGTTTTCTGTTGCAACAACCACGACAATGCTCTGGATCCACGAAACCCTGCACACAAGAAGCAGCAACATTTTTTATAATTTTTTTTATTAACCTTTATTTTATCAGCAATATTCTTATTGAGATTAAATTTTCCAAGAGAGTCCTGGCCAAGAAGGCAGCAGAAAAACATAAAAGTTTCACATTAAAAAACAAAATTTCATACTCAAAATAAAACACAATAATCTGTTTTGTTAACGCAACCCTCGACCCGAACGCTTCTTATATCGAGGAGTCAGGGCTGAAACTCATCTAGTGGAGCTTAAACCTTACCAATAACATCACCAACAACAAATAAATGTAAAAAAAAGATTATGTTATCGGACAGCATTGTGTTGACCGATATTCAAATCCCAGATATTGAAACAGAACAGAGGAATAGTAGATTGTGCATCTCTAATTGATATCACAACTGTGCAAAATACCATCAATATTGCAATGCATCTGCAAACAATTCAAAACCTCATATCCCTCCTTATGAGTGACAAGGCATTGATTATGGATCTGACCTATGCCCCCCGCCCCCCCCCCCCCCTCCTACTCGAGGCCTCCCCCTGTAATCAGCAGGGGCCACACACACACACACACACACACACACACACACACACACACACACACACACACACACACACACACACACACACACAGGCAGCATCATCTCCCCCTGCTCTCCTGTCCCAGGATGTTGCTCGGTTCATTTCCTGATAACACGTAAACATGGCAACGGCTCAGAGGAGACACGTGTGATTATAAACACCGGTTGTTATTGTATTGTTGTAATGGAGGTCAGGACGTGATCACTGCTCACTGTAAACATCCACGCTCCATTCACTGCTATGGAGACTGGAATCCTAAAGACCTACCTCACCGGTGGGAATATGACGGTGTATTGAACTCTGAGATCCTATGTAGTATAAATGTGCAAACATTTTAGAAATCGGTTCATCCTTGCCTGAGAAAAGGCAGAAAGAGTGTTTTATGGTCTCACTGTCCAACCCTACATTTTACCATGTGTGACATCTCGCATGGTAAAATGTAGGGTTAGGATTAACAGGACAGCTGGGCCAAGGGAAGACTGAGGAAAGACTGAGGGGAAAAAAACCTCATTCAATATATTATAATAGCGATGTTATAATGATAGAACGCCGGTTCCGTATGGGTGAAGTATTCCTTTAAGACAATATTACTGTTCCTCCTCTAGTGATGGAAAAACTACTCAGTCCACCAGTTACTCATCATCAGTTGAGTAGCTACACTATTTATAATGCTTTTTAAGTAGTGGATAAAAGTTTAGTATTAATATATTGGGTTTATTGATGCATTATAACTGTCACTTTAATGTTGAAGCTGGCAAACAAAGGGCTAATTTTAATTACTTTATTTATAGGCTACTTGCCTTTATCTTTGTTTATAAACGCATATTTTTAAGAATTGCTATAACCCCTAAGTAGCCTACCTAATAGAAATGTAACTTAGCAGAAAATTTAAAATACTCATGATGTAGCCTAATAAATGCAAGTAGCCTACCTACCTTTACTTACTGTAACTACAGTAGCCTACTTGAGTAAATGTAGGCAACTCAGTTACCTTCCACAACTGAAGTACCTACAGTATTTCGTTCTGAAAAAGTGAATACTCCTATAGGCTACGTCTTTTCCAGTCTTTTTATATACTATCTACGGTCTATTCCCCCCTACCTCTCGAAAGCCTGGATGGTGTAGCTTATGAGCGGCCGCCCCAGGAACGAGCAGAACTGTTTGGGTGTCTTCAGCCCGGTCCTCTCTCCTGTTCCACCGGCAGGGAGGACCACAGACACCGGGAAGTCCACGCTGCGTTCCACCGGCTGGAGCTCACTATTCCCGGCCTCTTGTGTTGGGAAACCCCCTGGATGAGCGGGCCCCTCTGGATCACATTTATCGCTCTGCATGTTGTTGTGGTTAAACTCCATTAATTGGTGGATTTTAAGGGGACGGGGGTCACCGCGGGTCAGTCATCACCTTAACCGGGACATTAGCACATGATGGGCGGGGTGGGGGGTGGAAGATAGCAGCAACGTGGACGGAGGTTTTGGAAACAACTGTCAAGCTGGAAGTTAATAGGCGGACTTCCGGTGAATGTTTTCAAAATAAACCTCACCCTAGTCTAGGTTGTTATAGTTGTTTTATTTGTAAACCTATTCGGATCAAGTAATATATCCTTTTTATTTAATTGTTTCTAATTATTTCTTCTTCTTTTTTCACCATAAACACGTTTCCAACAACATATCTGCATCAATTCTGCCGTAATGTTTATTGTAAGTGAAAAACATTTACTAAAAACTAATGAAATGTGTTTGTGTTATTTGTTATTTAAATACAGAATTAAAATGGCATAAAAATAATGTGACATGTTAATCACGCCCCAATGTCACGACCATGGTGTCATGCATTACTTTGAAATGAAATCCTACTGTAATGCCAATTCGAAATTAAGATTAACTGATGTAAGGCCTTTTAAGACCTTCTAAGTAACCTTCAAGTGAAAATAAAGGTGATTGACTGATTGATAGGTGGACCCACAGTCTAAATACCACTTTAGCAAATGTAATAGAAGTAAAATTCAATCGAATATCAAAATTAATATTATTTTAATATATTCCAGCTACTTAGTTACACAATGTAATGAATTATGGGTAAGTTTCACCAACCAGCCAATATTAGGGCTTCAATATTTTCTTGATATAAGTTCCCTGCTATAGGTCAAACATCCCTCTACATAAGTTATTATAATAAACCACAAGGAAAAGTCTCCAATGACAACAATGCATGTGATAAAAAGTAATGTTTATTTCATATAAAGTGATTACAAAACCGATTTATGAAAAAGCATTTCCAGTTCCCGCCCACAAGCTGAAGCCTAGAATTCATCATACTATATATTGCCACAGAGAATATATTACATCATACATCATAAATCTTACACAGTAAAATTTTATACACATGGCCATACTTCAAAAAGGCAAGTAAGAATTTGATATATATACAAGTATGTACAAAGGATATTTTGGGTGTTGGTTCCTTAAAACGGTTGACTTCAAAATCTCCATCTGCTTATGAAATGAACGTACAGCTCTGGAAAAAATTAAGAGACCAGTCTGGATTTTTCTTCAATCTTCATCTCTACATAACTTATTGAAAATGCTCTACATGACAAAAAATGCATTGGAATTTGGTTGAAATTGTGTCAGTATTTTTTATATCATAAAACCAAAATGTTCATTCTACTCAAACATATGCCTATAAATATTAAAATGAGAGACACTTAACATTTTGAGTGGTCTCTTGAACGCATGCATGTTGGCTACTGTGGACAATGTGGGTCTGCAGAGCTTGACAACCCAATTCAGTTCACACATTGTATCTTCAAACCACATGGATTCAAATGTCGAAAAAAAAAAGTCCTTATAGCATATAGCATGGCCCTTTGGAGTTCTCCATCAAAGTTAGTAAAACCAGCTTCACCTAAAAAAAATCAAGTCAATGAGACATATTCCACAAAGTTCTTGACGTTGTATCTCAATATGGAAAAGAGACCAAACTCCTGTTAGTTTAATGTGGTTTTTAGAGTCTATACATGGGGGCGACTGTGGCTCAGGTGGTAGAGTGGGTCGGCCAGTGATCGAAGTGGTTGGCGGTTCGATCCCCGATCCCCGCCATGTCACTTGTGTCATGGTTGTTGTGTCCTTAGGGCAAGACACTTCACCCACCTTGCTTCGTGTGAATGAATGTTGATAGTTAGCCTGCAATCGGTGTACGAATGAATGTGTGTGTGAATGGTAACGTGGGAATGGGAACAGGTCTCCCTTGAAAAAAAGAGTCTCCGGTCTCAATGGGATTTACCTGTATAAATAAAGATTATACATTTTTTTTAAAAAAAAGCTCAGTTCAGTGTCAGTTATCCCCCAGCTGATTCTTGCCCAGTCTCCTCTTGCTCTTGCTCTTATTGTGCTTGTGTAGGATCTGCGGCGGCGACAGGGACGTCTCCTCGAACTTATTGCCCGATTCGTTATGTTGCCTGGAGTACCGCTTGCACTTGCACGACGTAACCACCGTGATTTTGTAGGTCCGAGTGCTCCCGTCCTGACACTGCAGCTGGATGCGTTGGGTGCGTGTTTTGTCGTTGACGCACCGCCAGTCTTGATTGTTGTTTTGGTTGTTGTTGTTGTGGTTGCTGTTGCCGCGCCGACCCCAGAGCTTCCGGCTGTAGGTTCCGCCGATCCAGTTCTGCAGCATGTGCGCGGGCAGACACTCGCCCGTGCACACCAGCTCCTTGATGGGGTTGATGCTGGTGCAATGGCCGTCCGAGATGTACTTGGTGGACCGCAGCTCCCGGCAGCCGATTTGGCCTCGTTCTGTTTGGGGGGGGGGGGGGGAGGGGAGAAACAAGGAGAAGAGAGTGAGATATAAGATATGGGAAATACAGTTTCTAAAGAGTGTGAGATACAGCTGAAAATAACAATTTTTTTGCACCATTATTGCAGTAGCCATTTTGTTTATCAACTGTCAGTACATTTTGAAAAGGGGACATTAAAGGTTTCAAGTAAGTAAAGTCCCGATCTATCTATCTATCTATCTATCTATCTATCTATCTATCTATCTATCTATCTATCTATCTATCTATCTATCTATCTATCTATCTATCTATCTATCTATGTATCTGTCTGTCTGTCTGTCTGTCTGTCTGTCTGTCTGTCTGTCTGTCTGTCTGTCTGTCTGTCTGTCTACATTGAGAATATGAAACCAGAACATGTGGTATTATTGCTGTTAAAATGATTAAATCTATAAAAAAATTAGCAGATTGACTTCTTGTTGATCGGTTTATTGACTCATTGTTGCAGCCTATACTGTTAGATGTAGTTTGCGGAGAGCCTTGAATACAATGTCCTTTGAAAGTTACACATCACAGTAAATCTTCGTCATTATTTCATCATGGCATTGAAAAGTTAATCCATGATAATATCAAATTACTACCCAGCTCTTCACTCTACACATTATACAGATATGAGACCCTTCACAGCCTTGGGCAGGTTGACCTTTCTCCTTCAAAAAGTTGAGATTTTATAACTTTTTCTTCTTCTTTTTATCAATGTGGCAGGGATTAAACCAGAGTATTTAACATTGTTGCAGGAGCTATACGACTGCAAAAGTATTTTTTTTTCTGCTGCAGGCTATGAACACACACCGTCCCCCTGCTCCCCTCCGCCACTGTAACCCAAGACCAGGTCCATTCATACATCTCCATACACTTCAGTAATAACCACCTCGCTACTCTGCCCCCTTCTCTCTCACCCTGACAGTGTTTTTGATGAATGAAAAGGGGTGAGGCTCTCTCTCTGTCTGTGTCTGTCTGTCTCTCTCTCACACACTGTCTGTCTGTCTGTCTTTCTGTCTTTCACTCTAATTCTGTGTCTGTCTGTCTCTCTCTCACACACTGTCTGTCTGTCTGTCTGTCTTTCACTCTAATTCTGTGTCTGTCTGTCTCTCTCTCACACACTGTCTGTCTGTCTTTCTGCCTGTCTGTCTGTCTATCTGTCAGCCTCTCTCTCTCCCTCTTTCTCTCTCACACTCTCTCTCCCTCTCTCTCTCTACCTCTCTCTTCTTTCTCTCTCACTCTCTCTCTCTTACTCTCTCTCTCGCTATCTCTCTCTTACTCTCTCTCTCCCTCTCTCTCTCTCGCTCTCTCTCTCTCCCTCTTTCTCTCTCTTCTCTCCTTCACGGTCGGTTGCTATGAAAGCTCACAGCAATCAGAGGTTTCCTGTTTACGGGAGAACACCTCCATTCAGCTGCACTGACTTAAACCATTGAATTATCCCAATGCAAACAGACATTAGGCCTAGAACACCTTGGTAGAAATGTATAGAGATAATCAGATTGATCAAATGTTAAGGACCTACTTCACCGGTGGGAATGTTAAGGTGTATTGAATTCTGAGATCCTATTCAGTATAAATGTGCAATTTTTTTTAGCCTGAGAAAAGGCAGAAAGAGTGTTTTATGGTCTCACTGTCTAACCCTACAGTTTCCTTATTGTGACATCACAGTAAGGGTTAGGATTAACAGGACAGCTGGGCCAAGGGAAGAATGAGGGAAGAAAAACCTCATTCATTATATTATAATGGTGATTTTATAATGATAGAACGCCGGTTCCATATGGGTGAAGTATTCCTTTAAGTTCAAGGAAAAAAACGACAAACACACTACATCAAAGCTTAACATACATTTTGCAATGAAATCATCAATGCAAACTGAACATCAATAAATGTCTCCATGCATAATATAAGTTAAATTCTAAATTAATACACAAAACATATTAGACATATCAGTTGCACGCTTTAGGCTAAGTGGGGGGGGGGGGGGAACTCAAACTATTTTTAGGTTTTTCAAGATGCAATAGGATACTCCAGTAACCATGAATAAAAGGGTTGTGTTTTTGTGTGACTATAATAGACTGTGATAGTGAATATTTTGGTTCAAAATAAAGTTTAGCTCATGTTCTTGCCCCCTTGTGACTGGACCTTAGAAAGCCCTCCCATGTTCTCCCTGCCACAGACAGACAGCCAGGTGTGTGTGTGTGTGTGTGTGTGTGTGTGTGTGTGTGTGTGTGTGTGTGTGTGTGTGCGTGCGTGTGTCTGTGTGTGTGCTTTATTGAGTGTTGCATCTGCCGGGAGTCATGACTACAGTAGCAACAGAGACGTACAATCTCAATTATCCTTTTACAACATTCCTACAGTAACGGTTAACCACCACAGTGCAAGTCTGTGCAAAACTCTACCATTCATTTGCAGGAACCATAAAGTACTAATTTACTCAATCTAAAACTGCACGGTTTGTTGTGTCACAGGCAAATAGCAGCTGTAAATTCTTGTCGGTGTATCTCAATATCAAAAGAGACCAGATTTTGTAGAAAGTAATTATAATATCCATAAGTACATTTAATTTAGTGCATAATAGCTGAAAAAAATGTTTTGAATTATTATTTTTTCCCTTAGAAAGGATCTTATATATGTCCATATTTCTGCATATTTTGGACCAAGGCCTAGTGCCGCCATCTTGAAAGTGTCATAGTTGGAATGTCACCAGGTGCATTGTTTAAAATGTAGAATTGTTCTTGTCCTTGAAGGCCACTGTAGCTTCTGTTATTATTCGAAAGGGTTGGGGTTACCCAGGGAGCGTTGCATTCTAGAACTTTGTAGAACTTTCTTGATGATGTCATATTACACACTGCACCTTTAAATATTACGGGGATTTTAGAGTCTATACATGTGAGATTCAAAGTCTTTATTGGCATGTGAACAATGAGTAAGTAGAAGTGTTTTGATGACATGTGACGTCAACGGTCTCATTCATGAATGTGTGAATGATGATGCCATGGTGATGGGATTAAATGCCTGATTAAAAGGTCATTCATTATGCTCTTTGATATGTAGATAACATAACTTAAAAATAACCAAATTAGGCTCTTGATCACTTTGTCAAGAGTCATTAACTGCAAACCAAGACACTCAATTCAGAAAGAAAATCAAATAAAGTGTAAGTTAAAAAAGTGGAAATAGGAAATGGCACAACACGAGTAATTCACGTTTTGCACTTTTAACTGTTGCACTATTTCTACAATGCACTTTGGCCCTCTTTATACTTCTCCAATTTCATTTTTTAGCATGACTTTTTTAAGTGAAGCGATTTGAATCTGCTTCGTGGAATGTGATATATCAGTTGCCTATAGCCTTCACTGCAAGTTGTATTGTCCCATCTGATAGGAATCTCGGGCTACATTTCTTAGAGCAGGTGATTAGACAGTTTAACGTCATGCAAAGAAACCCACTTCAACAATACAACCAGAACCAGAAAGTAAAGGGAAAGACAAACCTTCCGCAGAAGTGACTGAAAAAAGTTCAACAAGGTCCACTGTCACTCTAAGTCTAATGCTGCCATGCCACATGAAGTTAAATTTCCTTTACAGATTATGAAAAGAAGCCATGGACCAGTCAGGGAGAAAGTGTAGCATCCCCTGGACCTGCTCCTCCCAACTTCCACAAGTTAACAAGAAAACAAAAGGAAAAAAGACTAATCTTCTGCAACAGTGACTGAAACATTAATTTAAAAGAAGTTCAACAATGTCCCAGTAACTCAGTCGAGAGCAGCACACACACACACACACACACACACACACACACACACACACACACACACACACACTACGATAAGAAGC